>QRFJ01000705.1:25000-257500 GCA_006176705.1 Cocos nucifera
GCCTGTTGAGTGGTAGGTGCCAGTGGTTCAGATTATTTTGGGAGGCATGTCTTGAAAACTTGAATAGCATGGAGGATTGGTTGTCAAACGAGAATGTTGGCAAGGTTTCCTTCAGAGTAATCGATATGTTCGGTTGTTATGTTGCACCTTGTTTTTCTTTAGGGAAGAGCACCTTTTAGCTTGCTTGCTGATGATGTATGTGCCATTCCGGATGTCTTGAGTTTTAAATTTGAATTTGAGTGCTTGGTTCCACGAAACGGTGGTGGAAGAATGTCTTGAAAACTTGAATAGCATGGAGGATTGGTTGTCAAACGAGAATGTTGGCAAGGTTTCCTTCAGAGTAATCGATATGTTCGGTTGTTATGTTGCACCTTGTTTTTCTTTAGGGAAGAGCACCTTTTAGCTTGCTGATGATGTATGTGCCATTCCGGATGTCTTGAGTTTTAAATTTGAATTTGAGTGCTTGGTTCCACGAAACGGTGGTGGAAGAATGCATTTTACCTTGCTCTTTTTGTTTTTGTTTTTTTCTTTTTTTTTTTTTTAAAAGTGGGGGAACAATGAACCACATTGTATGCCTTCCGTAGGAGCAGCTATTTTATTAAGAGATGTTCCCATGGGATTTTAGGTGCAGCATGCATTTTTTTTTTTTCCGATTCAAAAATCAAAATTTTAAAAAAATAAAATTTGTGAATTTATATTTTATAGAATAAAAAATTAAATCAAAGTAGTTTAAAATCAAATAAAACAAATCAAAATAATTTCGATCCGATTAGGTAATTTTTTTAAATATTTTTATTATTTGAATTATAGAATTATATTTGAGCTTACTATTATTGTTCAAATGATAAATTATTTATAAAAAAATATTTAATATAATAAAATTACTCTAAGTTGTTTGTAATTTATCAATATAATAGTTATCTCATTTCAATTTTTGATTAATTAAAGTTATAAAATTAAAAATTGAAGGTTGAATCGATTAAAAAATTTTAATTTGATTTTAAATTGAAACTAAAATTTTTTAAAAAAATTAAATTAAATATTAAAATAATTAATAATTTGGTTTGATTTTTGATTAATCAAATTATTCGTACATCTCTAATTAGGTGTAGAGAAATTTTTTGTGCACGTGTGGTTGGCTTACGTGCAGAATTAGAGTACGATGTATAAAGGCGTCGATGTAATGATGGCATTGTTCGGCATGGGACACGCGGCAATGGGGCTTTTCACAATCGTTTGATTTGGCAGGTTAGCCACTCACGTATTCGGAGAAAAAGTGGTTGATCGATGGGTGATGCGTCACCTATCTCGGAAATAGATGGCTGTCATCCATCGAGTTGCCGTGCTAAACAGAGGGAGTTGCGAGACAAGCGATAATAAGTGCCAGGTCGTCCATTTGTTCGAGGCAGTGCAATAAATAAAAAAAATTGACGATTATAGCTATTTAATTACTATGAACTTTGGATTATCTGATAAAATATTATTATTATGTCATTTGATGATTTAAAATTTTAAATAACTTTCATTTGGTTGTATTGTAGAGTGGAGTTGGTATGACCTCGATCAATTTAGGGTCGGTCGTTGACCTATCCCAATGGATCGTCTAAGCGAAATACTGCGACACCACCCACGGATAGCTGTGGGTCGGTTTAAGCCGACCCACTGTTCCAGCCGACCTACTGCTTCAGTTGATCTACTGAAGACTGTATCTTGGCAAAGCAAGGAAGGCCTTCATACCTCTTCCTCGTCAGATTTAGATCAACCGTCGAGCTACATGTATAGGTTCATAGCTCATCAATGACCGACCTACAACCATCTCCACTGAAACTGCATCTTCTTCGAATCGAAAAACTCGGATAAGGAAAGAATCCTTCGTGATCCCGTCTCCTAAGAAGAAAAGAAATCTTTCGAATCAATCCAGGGCAACAAACTCGGAAAGCCATTAGAATCCGAAATGGATACGGCTCTAACTCCTCTCCTATAAATAAAGGGACTCCGGGACCCTCTAGGTACGCCATCCAATTTGACGCTTTTTTCCTCATTGTTCTCTAATTTTCTAACTTGAGCGTCGGAGGGTCTTCACCGAAGGATACTCCGATGGGGACTTTGTTACAGGTGAACGGGTGAAGTTCCGGCAAAGTTTCTCGGCCTCATATTCCTCGGTAATCGAGCTACTCCATCTTAGTCGATCGATCCCAAGCCGGGAGATCCAGGAGTAACAGTTGGCGCTAGAGGAAGGGCCTCGATTATTTTTGGGGCTTAATTTCGAGGGAAGAAAGTACGACACTAAACATCATGAACATTCGGAGGGGGGCATTAAACGCATCCCAGCGTTCTAGTGGTCGAAAGACCCACAATGCTCGAGAGGTTAATACATCACCACCAATCTAGGAGAATCCGCCAATGGCACCGGTAGTCTCGCAGGAACAGTATGACACCTTACTTCATCAGGTGCAAGCATTATCAGCCGTCATAAGAGGAATGCAGCAAATAAACGACCGCCGGTTGGCCGGAGAAGATTCAGGTCCGATCCGAATGAGGTCGAAGGAACGACGCCTCCATAGCCCTAGGGCGGAGGTCAGTCGTCACAGCCGACCTATAAGTCTTCAATGAAGACCTGAGCGCTCGCCAACACCCATTTCAAGAAGAGGCTCCACTCCGAGCCATGAGACTCCTAGACATCGGGTCACTCGTGAGGACAACATGGAGAAAAAGCTCGAAGAGATGCAATGGCAGTTGGATACGCTGCAGGGGCCGAGGCAGCAAGGAGAGGATTTGGGGTTCAATATCGACCCCCCATTCACTCAGAAGGTTATGGATGAACCTTTGCCACATCGGTCCAAAATTCCTCAAATGAAGCTTTACGATGGAACGGCCGATCCCGTAGATCATCTGGATAGTTTTCGAACTTTTATGCATCTGCAAGGGGCTACCGATATGATACTATGTCGAGCCTTTCCTTCAACTTTGAGAAGGATGGCTTGACATTGGTATTCGAACCTAAAGTCTGACTCTATAGATTCCTTCTATCAGTTGAGCCACCTATTTGTTGCCTATTTCGTAAGCAGTCGTCGGCAGCGTCGCAATTTTGACTTCCTCATGAGCATCAAGCAATGGAAGAATGAGCCCCTTTGGAAGTACATCGATCGCTTTAATATAGCTACGTTGGAGGTTCAAAATTTAAACCCATCAATGGCCACGACGGCATTCAAGGCCGGCCTCCTCCAAAATGACCTTTTGTTCTTCCTCAGTTTGGACTATCCGAAGGACTTTGCTGGAATACTAGAACGAGCGGAGAAGTATGCCCAAGCAGAAGAGGCTTAGGACCAGCAGGAAAGTAGCTGAGATGGTAGGACGGATCCGTCTCAAAAGCAGGAAAAGAAAAGAGATCATAGATGGGTATAGCATCGCCAAGAAGACTCATGGCTTCGTCAATCACGTACGCCACCTCGGAATAGCCGACCGACGTCTACAAAGTCATGAGGCCGATCTAGAACTCCACCTCGGAGGTTCAATTACTACATCCCTCTCAACACCCCTCGGGCTCAAATTCTGATGGAGATCGAGCGACGGAAAGATATATCTCGACCCAAGAGAATGGTAACCCCTGCTCGAGTAAGAAATTCGAGAAAGTATTGTCGATATCACCATGACCATGGGCATGACATCGACGAGTGCTGACAGCTCAAGGAGGAAATTGAGGCATTGATTAGGCGGAGACAACTTCGGCACTATATGGATGAACGGCAAATCCCAACGAATTTGAATTATGACCAGCCTCGACAGGGCGAGCCACGCATAAAGCAGCCAGCTGTGGGAGAAATCAGAGTAATTGCTGAAGAAAATCTTGGCAAAAATACTTCAAATCAGAATCGATCAGGAGAGGAACCGAGGAAGAGGAAGGCGGATGATGAAATTACTTTTACCAATGAAGATCTGGAAGAAATAAGTCAGCCCCATGACGATCTTGTAGTCGTTTCACTGAATATTGCTAACTATGATGTACATCGAGTTCTTGTTGATAACGAAAGTTTGATAGATGTTTTATTTTATGATGCCTTTATTTGGATGAACTTAAATCCTGAACTACTGACGAAGAGAAATGTACCTATGGTCGGATTTTCTGGTGCTACGGTTCTAGTGGAAGGAACTATCTTACTATCGATAAAAGCTGGACGAGCTCCAAAACAGGCGGTTGTCGATATAACTTATTTTATTATAAATAGTTCCTTCGTCTACAACGTCATTTTAGGTCGGTCAGGCCTAAATGCACTCCAAGCTATAGTATCGACCTATCACCTGAAGGTCAAATTTATGACACCGCATGGAATGGACGAGCTTAAGAGGAATCAGGCGATCGCAAGAGAGTGTTACATAGCCACTTTACGTGGAGTGGTGATTGAAGAATAACCCATGAATGAGTTAGACGTTCGGGATGAACAAACTGAACAAAGAGGCTCTCCGATAGAAGAACTGATCTCTATACCAATCAAGGATGATCCGAATAAAGTTATGAAGGTTGGCTCAAGCTTATGTGAAGAAGATTGATAGCACCTCATCACGCTTCTATGAGATAATGCTGATGTATTTGCTCGATCAGCCTTGGGCATGCCTGGCATCGATCCATAAGTCATGGTACACCGACTCAATGTAGATCTGAATCGTCGTCTTATCAGGTAGAAAAAGCGGAGCTTCACCCCTGAACGTCAGAGGACGATACAAGAAGAAGTCGATAAGCTCTTAAAGGCTGACATCGTTCGAGAAGTTTATTATCCGGAGTGGTTGGCTAACGTCGTCCTTGTCAAAAAAGTCAGTAGAAAATGGCGCACGTGTCTTGACTATGTAGATCTCAATGGAGCATGTCCAAAGGATAGCTATCTTCTGCCACGCATAGACCAACTTATGGACGCAACCGCTGGACATCAGCTTTTGTCATTCATGGATGCTTTCTCAGGATACAACCAGATCCGAATGGTGTTCAAGGATGAAGAAAAAACTTCTTTCATAACTGACCAAGGTCTCTTTTGCTATAGGGTCATGCCATTTGGCTTGAAGAATGCTAGGGCGACCTATCAAAGACTTATGAACAAGCTTTTCAAAGAGCAGATTGGAAGAAATATGGAAGTGTACGTAGATGATATGCTCATCAAAAGTAGGACAGCTGAGTACCATATTACCGATTTAGAAGAAGCCTTTTCTATATTACGGCATTTTTGAATGAAGCTCAACTCGGATAAATGTGCCTTTGGTGTCACCTCCAAAAAATTTCTTGGGTTCATAGTATCACAATGGGGGATTGAGGCCAATCTGAAGAAGATTCAAGCTCCTCAAGAAATGAAGCCTCTGAGGACGATCAAAGAAGTACAGTGACTCATAGAAAGGATTGCGGCCTTAAATAGGTTCCTATCTAGATCAGCGGAAAAGAGCCTTTCATTCTTTAAAGTCCTCAAGCAACCAAAGAATTTTCAATGGACGGATGAATGTCAGATAGCCTTCGACGAACTAAAAGGATATCTCGGCTCTCCCCCTTTGTTGAGTAAGCCAGAGCCTGAGGAGGTGTTGTATTTGTATCTAGCTGTCTCTTCTTCGGCAATTAGTTCTGTTCTGATCCGATAGGAAGCTAAGGTTCAGAAGTTGATGTATTACGTGAGCCAGGTACTATACGATGCTGAGACCAGGTATATGAGACTGGAAAAGATTGTCTATGCTCTCTTGATATCTGCGAAAAAATTATGCCCATATTTTCAAGCGCACACTATCGCGGTCCTCACAGATCAACCCATTAGATCGATACTGTACCGATTAGATACTTTCAGGCGGTTGGCTAAATGGGCTATCGAGCTAGATGAATTTGATATTAAATAATTATTAAGGCCATCTATTAAAGCTCAGGCATTGGTAGATTTCATTCTGAAATGTACGATTTCAGATGAAGAATTCGATCGTGCTAAAACTTCTTCAATCGAAGAATGTTGGACCTTGCATGTTGATGGATCTTTAAATGCCACGGGCTTCAAAGCTGGCCTGATCTTAACCAGCTTGGAAGGAGTAGTAGCGGAATATGCTTTACATTTTGACTTTCCAGCTTCCAACAATGAAGCCGAGTATGAGGCATTAGTGGCGGGACTGAGAATAGCGAGTGAAATGGGGATCCAGCATCTCAGAGTGCATAGCAATTCGCAGTTGATGATTGGTCAGGTTTGAGGAGAATATGAAGCCTGAGAGCCGAATATGGTGAAGTATCTGCAGAAGGTTAAAGATTTGGCTTCTAACTTCCTAGCGATGGAGGTTCAGCAGATACCAAGAGCGAAGAACACACAAGCCGACCTTCTTTCTAAGCTAACAACCCATGGGGCGGCCAACTTAAAAAGAAGTTCATACATGGAAGTCTTAGAAAAGCTGAGTATTGAGGAGGTCCCGATGATGCAAGCTGATTCAGAATCGAGTTGGATAGATTCTATTCTCCATTATTTGTGAGATGGAATTTTGCCCATGGATCGATATGAGGTGAAAAGATTGAGGTACCTCGCACCGTAATACGTCGTTTACGAAAAAAAGTTATATAAAAGGTCTTTCACCCTATCTTTGCTCAGATGCCTTCGTCCTTCAAAAGCCGATTATGCCCTATGGAAAGTCCACGAAGGAATCTGTGGTAATCACTTGGGGGGTAAAGCTCTATCCCATAAAATATTACGGCAGGGATATTTTTGGCCAACCATGCAAAGAGATGCAGCCAATCTGATGAGCAGGTGTGACCAATGCCAAAGGACCTCAAATATTCAGCGCCGACCTTCAACACTGTTGGCCCCGATCATGACTCCTTGGCCCTTTGCTCAATGGGGAATGAATATCCTCGGGCCATTTTCTATCACTGTGGTGTAAAAGAAGTTCCTAATTATTGCAATCGACTATTTTACTAAGTGGGTGGAAGTGGATGCAGTGGCTACGATTATTGAAGCTAAGGTTCGAAGCTTTGTCTGGAAGTCTATTATATGTCGATACGATTTATCCCGCACCATCATAACTGATAATGGACGATAATTCAATAACCCAAGGTTCACAGGATTCTGTAATGACTATGGGATTTCTCACAGATTGACATCGGTAGGTCATCCACAGACCAATGGCGAGGTCGAGGTGACGAATAGGACGTTATTGCAAGGATTGAAAGCTCGCATAAGCTAGGTAAAAAGATCGTGGGTTGAAGAGTTGTATAATATCCTTTGGGCGTATCGTACGACACAGCGTGTACCAACTAGTGAGACACCTTTCATATTGGCCTTTGGTATGGAGGTTGTGATACCCGTAGAAATGGATTTACCCACGCTCCGGATAGAGGAGTTCGATGAAGATAGCAATTCCTTCAGCATGAGAGCAAATCTAGATCTGTTGGAAGAAATTCGGGAACGAGCTTGAGTTCGAATGACCAACTATCAATAGAAGATTGTCCGATACTATAATTCTCGAGTGAAGAGCAAATCCTTTTTGGCAGGACAGTTAGTTCTTCGTTGAGCTGAAGTTTCTTGTTCGTCCGAGCGATCAAAATTATCGCCGAACTGGAAAGGACCTTATTATGTGGATGAAGTAGTCCGACCAAAAACTTATCATCTCTATCGACTAGATGGAACCTCGATCCTGAGGACCTGGAACGCCGACAATCTTCGGAGATATTATCCTTAACGTGTAATCTCCCTCTTGAATTTTTATTTGATAATGAATGATAACTTTTCATAGGTTTTATTTTCATCAAATGTGCGCTCCTCGACCATGGTCGAGGATCAGAATGCGTCTCCATTAAGTTTTGCCAACGCGCGCTCCTCGACCACGGTCGAGGATCGGAATGCATCTCCATCAAGTTTCATTAATGTGCGCTCTTCGACCACGGTCGAGGGTCCGAACGCATCTCCATATTTTGCTAAATGTGCGCTCCTCGACTACGGCTGAGGATCGAAATGCGTCTCCATCAAATTTTGCCAAACACGTGCTCTTCAGCCATGACTGAGGATCGAAATGCGTCTCCATCAAGTTTTGCCAATGCATGCTCTTTGATCATGGCCGAGGATTGGAACACGTCTCCATCAAATTTTGCCAAACGCAGGCTCTTCGGCCATGGTCGAGGGTCGGAACGCATCTCCATATTTCGCCAAACGTGCGCTCCTCGGCCATGATCGAGAATCGAAATGCGTCTCCATCAAATTTTGCCAAATGCGCACTCCTCGACCACGGTTGAGGATCGAAATGCGTCTTCATCAAGTTTCGCCAATGCGCGCTCCTCGACCACGGTCGAGGATCGGAATGCATCTCCATTAAGTTTCACCAAACGCGCACTCTTCGACCACGATCGAGGATTGGAACGCATCTCCATCAGAGCTTACCAACGCACATTCCTCAATCATGGCTGAGGATCTGATCAAATAAAATTCGTGGATACATTCCTCGGCTATGGCCGAGGATTGCAACACACCGATGTAAATCTCCCATCATCACTCAGTCACACCGTCTAAAGTCTACGCTGACGAAGACCGTACGAACTCAACAACAAAAGAAAAAAAGCTTTGTATTAAAGTTCGATGCTTACAAGTGATGGTCAGCCCGTACAAAAATGCTCCGATAAAGATCGAGGGCAAATAAAGAAGGCCGACCTAAAAAGAAGAAAAAAAAAGGAAGATCGGACATGCCCAATCGAAATGATACATTAAGCTCCATCTGGAGCTCTAGATTCGTCGACCACTGTTTGATCGGGAAGATCGATAACAGCTGGAGATGGTACCAATGCTGCATCCTCGACAGCCAAGTCGTCGCGCATGGGGTTGAAGATATCCTCCATCTGAATCTCCCAACCCTCGGCTCCCTCGGCCTCCTCATCGTTCGACTCCAAGAGGTCCAAGTTTGGATCGAGGAAGATCCTCAGGATCTTCTCTTTCAGATCTATGCCCCCTTGCAGGTAAGAGAGCGATGCGAAATTCATCTTGATGTTGCAAAATTCCTTCGAGGCATGGAAGGCCTGGACCGCCTCTACCCTAACGGCCTCTGCTCGTGCCTTTCCGACCTCCCTCTCTCCCAGCACCCGAGCTTCGGCCTTGGACAGCTCGAACTCCAACAGCTTCACCCTCTCTCTAAGGGACCTAATTTCATCCTCGATCTTTAGTCGAGATAACTGAGCGTCATCCATCCATCGGTTGGCATGGATGGCTTTCTCCTCGGCTTCCTTAGATAGACGCCGAACCTCTCTAATAACCTCAGCAAAATGGTCCACATGATGGATAAGCTATAAAAAAAAAGAAAAAAGAAAAAAGAAAAAAGAAAAAGAGAGAGCTGAGCCGAGAAGCGAGTGCAAGAGCTGAAAGAAAGGTCGGTAAAAAGACAACATGTACCCGAAGGAGAGAATCGTAGGAGTCCTGGATGCGGAAGGCACCCCCGACCTCCTCGAAGGCCTAGACGTCGGCTGTAAAAGGATCGACTTCAGCAAGGAACGGGCAACACGGTAGTCGCCGATGCCCTTCCTTTTGTCCTCGATATCCGAAGAAACTTCTATCAGAGAGACACTATCCGAAACATCGGATTCACGATCGGACATTCGAATAGAGATCTTCGGCCCAGCCGAGCTACTTTTGGAAGAGGATGCAAAAGGTCGGTGGACGGTCTCTCTTGGAACTACGGACCGAAGTGGCGTCACATCCTTCACCAATGTCTTCTCTTTCCTCGTAGAATTAACCATCCTTGAGGAACCTCCTACTGTGGGCTGCGCAAGGATAGCCTCCATTCGAGCGCGTTTAGGAGCCATGCCCATGCTGGTCTTCCTCTTCGTCGCCATTCAACGAAGAGTTTCAAGGTCGGACGGGTTCATCGCTGAATAGGAGAACAAGATTCGATCAATGATGGTGACAAGGAGGAAAAAGATGATCCGAACAAAATCATATAAGAACACTTACTCCTCAGATCATTTGAAATCAGTTCGACCTTAAACAAGTTCTCCTTGGTAAAAAATCTAGACAGCGGGAGAGGAGCAAGACTAAAGATTTGACTCAAGACCTCCTCCTTGACTTTGGATAGTGACGGAGGTCTGATAGTCGACCTATGAGGCCACCCCCATGATGTGCTAAAGTTCCATGGTTGTTCGGTCGACACAAAAAAGAAGCATTCCTTTCAGTTATGCACTGAAGGAGCACCTCGAAAAAGACAATATCCTCTCCGAGGAGAAGCATACCACCATCCAACCTCCGTCGGATGCTCCTTTAAAGTAAAGCAGGCTTGGAGGAGACGAAAGGTAGGCTCGATCTCGAGGAGGAGATAGTGGGTGAAAAAGCCTAAAATTGATCGTCAGGAGTTCGGCATCAAACAACAAAAGCTAATCCTATACAGATTTAGAAGCTCGAAAATGAAGAAATGAAAAGACAACCTAAGACCGATCTTTAGTGATTCCTTGTAAATACTGACTCGTCCAGACCGAGGAAGAGCTATACATTCTTCGGATCCGGCAACCTCTAATCTGAAGTCACTAGGGACATGATACCTCATCCTGATGACTTTCAGATCCTCCAAGGTGAGGACGAAATCTATTCTAAAAGGACCATAATCCAGAACTCTACGTTCCTTAGATTTGCCTGGAGAACCGACCACCCCGAAATCGTGGTTCTCGTCGGAAGGGTTATCTGAGCTCCAAAAAGATCGGGACAAACTATTTTGACTCATGAGTATGAAGAAGACTGACCTAAAGGATGAGGAAGCCAAACAAAGAGAGGACGGGATCGACAATAGCTCGACTGAGCCCGAGCTATTCTTTGCACAAAGTACCGAAGTCCATCCTCTAAGCAACAGTGATAGTCAAAAGGGTAATACAGACCCTATTTATAAGAGGCATGAATGGCTCTGATATACTTTCATTTCATCCATCTCTTTTAGATCTTCGCCAGGTGTCAAAAACCCATTGGACGAGATGGGTAAAGCTGGAGAAAGCAACGGATGGTTAAGATTTTGTGGCTAATGAGCTTCCCCCAATCTTGTCATATTACCGACCTCTGACACAGTAAAGCGGACACGATTTGAAGATCGGCCTCGACTTCGATAGGGTACTTACGTCAGTCTCTCAGAGGTAGATCGATCACGTAAGTGGAGGGCAAACTATTATAGAGCAGAGCTGGTATGGTCTTAGCCAATTTAGGGTCGACCGTCGATCTATCCCAATGGATTGTCTGAGCGAAACACTGCGACACCACCCGCGGGTAGCTGTGGGTCGGCTTCAGCCGACCCACTATTCTAGTTGACCTACTGCTTCAGCCGACCTACTGTAGACTGTATCCTGGCAAAGCAAGGAAGGCCTTCATACCTCTTCCTCATCAGATTTAGATCGGCCGTCGAGCTACATGTATAGGTTCATAGCTCATCAATGACCGACCTACAACCATCTCTGCTGAAACTGCGTCTTCTTCGAATCGAAAAACTCGGATAAGGAAAGAATCCTTCGTGATCCCATCTCCTAAGAAGGAAAGAAATCTTCCGAATCAATCCAAGGCGATAAATTCGAAAAATCGTTACAATCTAAAATGGATACGGCTCTAACTCCTCTCCTATAAATAAAGGGGCTCTGGGATCTTTCAGGTACGCCATCGAATTTGATGCTTTCTTTTCTTATTGTTCTCCAATCTTCTAACTTGAGCGTCGAAGGATCTTCATCGGAGGATACTCTGATGGGGATTTTATTGCAGGTGAATGGATGAAGTTCCAGCAAAGCTCCTCGGCCTCATATTTCTCGGTAACCAAGCTATGCCATCTTAGTCGGCCGACCCCAAGCCGGGAGATCCAGGAGCAATAGGTTGAAAAGTATGAATGAAAATAAGGTATGTAGCTAATCATAGTTAGGCATTTACAATTCCACTTCTACATTTTTTCAGTGTGATGATATCTTATTGAATGGTCTAAAGTTTATATGGTAGAATAATTTTAATCAATAACTTAAAAAAAAAAATGCAGTAGAGAGTTTTGGCTTATTACAATTGCCTTGTTATTGAAGTTTTGGTTTGTAGATTGGAGTGTTGAATTACAGGTTTTGGGCCGGGTCGAGTCAATAGTTGAACCCATGATTTTGTTTGGGTTTGAATTTCCCTTTTTAGAAATTATGTGACTTTCTGGAGAATCCGATCTTTAACCGGCACATGAATGAATAGCATCTATAGTGGGTTGAAGATTAGACGATTGGCTTGGGTTGGCTTGATTGACAAATTAAAAACCAATAACTTTGAAAGAAAAATTCTTTTTACACCACAGGACTGGAGTGAAACAATTTTTTTTTTTTTGAGCATCGTGCTTTAGCTCCGTACGAATGCTAATCATCGCAGGCAGTATTCGTAAAATTATACTACCCATGGTATAGAAAGTATTGGTAGAGAATCTGATTGACGCCTGCACGAGCTGGAGTGGAGGAGGATGAGCTCGCCGTCGGAGATCTACAAAATAAAGTTTCATCTGAAGTCAGTGGTAGTGGCTCCGACGAAATCCTTCGACGATCAAGTCAGCTCTTCTAGCCAACAAAAATGGAGTATTTAGGTGAGAGCTCGATAGAGTTTCGAAAAAGAGAAGAGAGCTTAGAGCTTCGAGAAAACATATCTGAAGGATCCCTTTTTATAGACGGAGCTTGATTGATGGTGATAGCTGCAGCTATCTGGCAGTGAACCACTCAAGACCTGATGGAGTTCAGTACGGAGAGGAAGATATCATTAGACTGATGGTGATAGCCATACCGTCCGATAGCGGGCCACTCAAGGTCTAGCGGAGTCAGTCACAAAGGGGGGCTTCGTCCGCAGCATCATCTGTGGCAGACTGATGGCGACCATTCATCGATATTTAATAGTCATAGCTCTGAGAAAGTAGGCATTGGTCGGTGGACTTCGACATATATCAATTCTAAAGGAGTTTCGACTTTTGAAGTAAATACGTCTGGAGAAAATTATCCGAGAGTAATCCGTTGGAGGAATTTGATTGAGGAAGAAGTCCGAAAGAAGTTTGACTCCTGGAGGAATTCGGTCAAAGAAAAAGTTTGGAAGGAGTTCGGCTCTCGGAGGAGTCCGACTGCAGGAGTGCGGAGAAAGTTCGGCTCTCATAGGAGTCCGATTGCAGGAGCAATCCAGAAGGAGTTTGACTCCCAGATAGTTCGATAGGAATTCGATCGTTGGGAAAGTTTGACTGGGGCTTGGTCATTGAGAAGTTTGGTCAGATGAAGGGACTCGGCTAAGACTCGACCGCTGGGGAGTTCGGCCGACTGAAGGAGTTCGACTAAGGTTTGGCCACTGAAGCTCTTCCATGATCACCGATTGCATTGGACTAAGCATCAAGCTGGGCTTCGATAAGAGTGGGATTTATCCCCAACAATAGTCCTCCCACTCTCGAGTTCAAAATTTGAAGGAAGGGAGTACAAGAAGGCGACTGTCGAAGTTCTTTTTCGGGCTCTGCACCCATTGAAGTTGAAGCTTGGAGAAGATCTTATCTCTAGCCAAGATTGTCATTGAAGTTAAGGCTCGGGAGGATCCCATCTCCAGTCAAGGTCCAGGGAGATCTTATCTTTTGTTGATGTTGCGGTTGAAGCTTGTAGGAGATATCATCTTCAGCTGAGGTTGAAGGAGGTCTTCTCTTCTGTTGATATGAACTTTGAAACTTAGGGAAGATCTTATCTCCAATCGAGGTTGAAGTTATGGTTGAAGCTCGGGGGAGATCTCATCTTCAGTCGAGGCTGAAGTTGAAGTTGAGGCTCGAGGGAGATCTTATCTCTAACAGCTGAGGTTGAAGGTTGAGCTTGGAGGAGATCTTATCTTCAGTAATCGAGATTGAAGGTGGAGCTTGAGAGAGATCTTATCTCTAGCAGACGAGGTTGAAGGAGATCTTATCTCCTGCCAACGTAGAAGCTCGGAAAGATCTTATCTCCAGCAGCCAAGGTTGAAGGAGATTTTATCTCCTATTGACATAGAGGCTCAGAGGAGATCTCATCTCCAGCAGTCAAGGTTGAAGGTTGAGCTCGGAAGAGATCTTATCTCCAGCAGTCGAGATTGAAGGAGATTTTATCTTCTGTTGATGTAGACTTCGAAGCTCAGGAGAGATCTTATCTCTAGTCAAGGTTGGCTCGGGTGTTCGGAAGAGATCTTATCTCTGGCCAAGGTTGGCTCGGGCACTCGAAAGAGATCTTATCTCTAATTGAGGTTGACTCGGTTGCTCGAAAGAGATCTTATCTCTAGCCGAGGTTGACTCGGACGCTCGAAAGAGATCTTATCTCTAGCAGTTGAGATTGAAGATGGAGCTTGGGGGGGATCTTATCTCCAGCAGCCGAGGTTGAAGGAGATTTTATCTCCTATTGACGTAGAGGCTCGGGAGAGATCTCATATCCAGCAGCCGAGGTTGAAGGTTGAGTTTAAGGAAGATCTTATCTTTAGCAGTCGAGATTGAAGAAGATCTTATCTTCTGTTGACGTAGACTTCGAAGCTTGGGAGAGATCTTATCTCTGATTGAGGTTGGCTCGGGCGCTCGAAAGAGATCTAATCTCTGGTCGAGATTGACTCGATCGCTCGAAAGAGATCTTATCTCTAGCCGAGGTTGACTCGAACGCTCGAGGAAGATCTTATCTCTAGCAGCTGAGGTTGAAGATGGAGCTTGGGAGAGATCTTATCTCCAACAGTCGAGGTTGAAGGAGATCTTATTCCTTTTGCCGACGTAGAAGCTCGGGAGGAGATCTTATCTCCAGCAGTCGAGGTTGAAGGAGATTTTATCTCCTATTGATGTAGAGGCTCGGAGATCTCATCTCTAGCAGTCGAGGTTGAAGGTTGAGTTTGGGGGAGATCTTATCTCCAACAGCTGAGGTTGAAGGAGATCTTATCTCCTGTTGACGTAGACTTCGAAGCTTGGAAGAGATCTTATCTCTAGCCGAGATTGGTTCGGGCGCTCGAAAGAGATCTTATCTCTGGTCGAGGTAGGCTCGATCGCTCGAAAGAGATCTTATCTCTAGCCGAGGTTGACTCGAACGCTCAGGAGAGATCTTATCTCAATAGCCGAGGTTGAAGGTGGAGCTTGGGAAAGATTCTTATCTCCAGTAGTCGAGGTTGAAGAAGATGTTATCTCCTGTTATCGTAGACTTCGAAGCTCAGAAGAGATCTTATCTCTAGTCGAGGTTGACTCGATTGCTCAGAAGAGATTTTATCTCTGGCTGAGGTTGGCTTGGGTGCTCGGAAGAAATCTTTTATCTCTGGTCGAGGTTGGCTCAATCGCTCGAGAGAGATCTTATCTCTAGTCGAGGTTGGCTCGGACGCTCGGGAGAGATCTTATCTCTGAATTAAGGTTAAAGCTCGGATGCTCAGGAGAGATCTTATCTCTAGTCGAGGTTGAAGGAGATCTTATCTCCTGTTGACTCGATTCATTCGAAAGAGATCTTATCTCTAGCCGAGGTTGAATCGATTGCTCGGGAGAGATCTTATCTCTAGCCGAGGTTGAATTGGACGCTCGAAAAAGATTTTATCTTTAGCCGAGGTTGACTCGATTGCTTGGAAGAGATCTTATCTCTAGCTGATGTTGACTCAGATGCTCGAGAGAGATCTTATCTCTAGTAGAGGTTGACTCGGTTGTTTGAAAAAGATCTTATCTCTAGCCGAGGTTGAAGCTCAGACGCTCGAGAGAGATCTTATCTCTGCCGAGATTGAAGAAGATCTTATCTCCTGTTGACGTAGAAGTCCGAACGCTCAGAAGAGATCTTATCTCTAGCCGAGGTTGACTCGAATGCTTGGGAGAGATCTTATCTCTAACCAAGTTTGAAGGACTTTGATCTGCTCATATTAGGATGAGGTTCTCCTCCTATTCCTAACACGACCATTATTGATTGCTTCTTCCATATCATCACATAATTTCTGCACCAAAAAATAATAATATCGAAATGAAAAAAATTTATTAAAAAAAAATTACTGGCAACACATCCCCAGATTCTCTGCGTTTCAGGGTTGTAGGAGCGTTGTTCTTTCGAGTTCCTTCAGGTGATAAGTTTCGAGCCAGACGACCTCCTCTATTTTATGTTGGCCTTCTTAATTCGGAGCAAGCTTCTCTTGGCTTTGAGGCTGAGAGATGATGGCTCGTCGAAGTATCAAGCCCCTCCCAGAGGTAGCATCAATGATGCTGGAAAGCGGCCGATCTCCTTGTTGTTCCTCTCTCAATGATGGTTCTAGCTGCGGTAGCGCCATTAGCTTGCTTCAGACCGACATATGTAGAATATTGAGGAAGGCATAGTTGTAGAACCTTCCAGGGGGAGGACTTCATGTCCTTTTGTCGGGGCTTCCTTGACGATGAGCTCGAGGGGGAGTTCGGCCTTGCTTGCGCTCGAAGAGAGCCCATGAGCGTAGCCGAACTTCATTCCACCCTCCTACGAATCCTCTTGGGGGAGAACTTCATACTCTTTGTTTCTCCTTCCTAAAGACGATGGGTATGCTAGGCCAAATGCTCTTCCTTGGGATCAATTTTCGACATCCTGATGGTAGATTTTCTGATGGAGTCACCGTCAGGGGCTGCCGCATGGCCTGCACCATCTCGGTGAGGCCCTAAATCTGCTGCATCAGTAGGTTGAACTACTCCGGATCTACCATGGCCGTCAGTGGACGTGAAGGTTGAAGTATCGGTGATGGAGCAGGAGTGGATGGATTTTGAGGCATTTCTTGGGACTAAGAAAGAGGATGGAGACGAACCTTAGAGAAGGAGGTCGGTAGGATCGGCTGAGTACTCTTTTAAGAATAAGGGTACCTCAAAGACAGAGGTCCTTCCTCTAGCATCAATTCTGTTGGTACAGAATCTGATCGATGCCGAGATGAGCTGGAGTGGAGGAGGATGAGGTTGCCGTTGGAGATCTGCAAATAAAGTTTCATCCAAAATCGATGGTGGTAGCTCCGATGGAACCCTCCGACGATCAAGTCAGCTCTTCTGGCCAATAGATGGAGTGCTCAAGCGAGAGCTTGACAGAGTTTCGGAAAGGAGAAGAGAGCTTAGGACTTCGAGAAAACATATCTGAAGGATTCTTTTTTTAGGTGGAGCTTGATTGATGGTGACAGCTGCAGCTGTTTGGCAGCGAATCGCTCGAGGCCTGGTGGAGTTCAGTATGGAGAGGAAGGTATCGTCAGATTGATGGTGACAGCCATACCATCTGATAACGGGCTGCTCGAGGTCTGGCGGAGTCAGTCACGAAGAGGAGCATCGCCTGCAGCATTGCTTGTGGCAGACTGATGGCGATCGTTCATCGAGATTTAATAGCCATAGCTTTGAGAAAACAGGCGTTGGTCGGTGGACTTCGGTATATATCAATTCCAGAGGAGTTCGGACTTCTGAAGAAAATACGTCTGGAGAAAATTATCCGAGAGTAATCCGCTGGAGAAATCCGACTGAGGAAGAAGTCCAAAAGGAGTTCGATTTCCGTAGGCGTCCGACTGGAGGAGTGCGAAGGGAGTTCGACTCTCGTAGGAGTCCGACTGCAGGAGTGTGGAGGAAGTTCGGCTCTCATAAGAGTCCGACTGTAGGAGCAATCCGGAAGGAGTTCGACTCCCGAAGAGTTTGACAGAAATTTGGCCATTGGAGGAGTTCGACTGAGGCTCGGCCGCTGAGAAGTTCGGTCGGATGAAGGGACTCGGCTAAGACTCGACTGCTGGAAAGTTCGATCGGTTGAAGAAGTTCGGCTAAGATTTGGCCGCTGAAGCTCTTTCATGATCACCGATTGCATTGGGCTAAGCATCAGGCTGGGCTTCGACAGGAGCAGGGTTTATCTCCAATAGAAAGTATTTTCCAACTTTAAAATGCTTGAATTCTTTGTTGTTTACTTTGTTGCTGCATTTAGTTTTGCATATGAAGGTTGATTGCAAACCGGTCTCAAGTTTTTTTATTATTTTTTTCTCGATGATATTAATTGTAGCACCGTTTTGAGTTCAATCTAATTGTTGTACATGTCTTTGTTAATCTTGATACTAAACACAATGAATGGTGTATAAATATATTTTTTATCTCGTCGATTGGGACCTTGACTAAATTTTAAATGTATTGGGTTAGATTTAGTCCTAGCCCAACTGCTCAACTAATTATTGACTTGGGCCGGAGTCTAATATACATATATCATAATAATTTATTTAGTACTTTGTTATTGCTATTATTAATATTATTATTATTATTATAATCACTATCATTATCATCATCGTGATACTAACCCTAACAAGGGAGTTAGGGCTGTAATTTGGCCGGGTCTTGTCATCTCTATGGAAAAGATTTTAGATCTAATGGATGATTCAGGCTAGATTGGAGTCAATTATGTTCATAACCTAATTTAAATTATTTAGATTTGGGTTGAGATTTGATAGGGTTGGATTTGCAGTTGAATCAAGAATAGAATGACAATTGATAAATAAACATAAAATTACAAAAGTAAAATTAAAGAGATGTATTTTCATTCAAAAAGTTTTAATTTTAGCAAAGTAATTAACCATTCATGAGTTTAGAAACTCAATTTCTTAATATAATATATAATAAAAATAAATAAAATAAATTAAGTGAAATAGGTGAGAAGAAATATGGTTGTTGTCAGACCTCCGATCCAAGATTATGAGTTTAGGAATTATGGCAACCGCCATATACTAATGAAAAACTTTTTTCACAATGCAAGATATTCCAAATACGATATCAATACATCATAATGAAATTCATAATAAATTAAATTTAAAATTTAACTATTCAAAATCAACTTTAATCTTTTAAAAAATTTCAGCAATATTCAAAAAAATCTTATATCAAATACATTTCAAATAATAATTCTATAAAATATAAAAAAAATTTATGTCTAAACTCCGTTGATACTGTTGACGCTCGCCTCTAAACTCACTACTAAAATAGTACTCATACTCATAATTAAGAATTTAAATTTGAAAAATAAAAAAAGAGAGATGATAAGTTTGATAGCTTCGTAAGTAATAAATATCTTAATTAGATGTTTTAGATATTATCATAAGATATAATATTTAATAATAATATCATAAATAAATATAAAATAATATTTTATATTTATTTAATTAAATTAAATATTTTTAAATATTTATATAAATATATAATTATAAATCTAATTTGAATCAAATAACATATAACTCAACCGCTTTAATTATGATCATATTTATCTTTATGGCAGGATCCAGAATCCAACGCATAATTCTCTTTGATAGAGTTCAGAGTTTAATATATATAATCTCTATTGGTAGCGTCCAAAGTTTAATACATAATTTTCACCGGCAGAGTTCATAATATAATTAGATTGAAAGTACAAAATTCGATCCATATATCTTGAGTCTAATGCATAATTTTCATTAGCAGGATTGAGAACATAGTTAAATTGTGAAAATAAAATCTGATTCGTATCAAAATATTTTAATAAAATAATATATATATATATATATATATATATATATATATATATATATATATATATATATATATATATATATATATATATATCTTCTTTCTGATGGCTCATGATTTTGATTTCTAGCAGCCACGGAGAATTCGAGTGACAGAATTCGAGAGGAAGCAAGGGTGATGGTCACGGTGGGAGACTTTGAGGGAGAAGGCGAGCTTCTTATGGAAGGTCAATTAGAGATAGATGGAAGCCGGTAGAAGTTCGAATCAAAATCAAAGCCGGAGAAGAAAAGACTTCTTCGATAGTTTCACATATTTTTCCCCAACTTTCCATCATATTTCCCAGCTTCCCAGCACGTGATGGCTTTAAGAACCCATTTTTTTTTATGCTTGAAGATCTGCACAATTTCTAGGATTTTGGATTGGGGTATTGTTAAGATGGAAAAAGTGGAATTATTTTAAGTAAGAGTTTATTCAATGAATTGGAAAAGATATTTAGAATTAAGGAAAATGTGGTTTATATGATTCAGGTTTTAGGATTGAGTTGGATCAATTTGGATGTCTTTCTTGATCCAACCTGTATTATAGATTAGGTCCAATTTTCGATTCAGCCTATAGGTGTTCAAATATGAATCAGGTTGGATCATGGACCGAATCCAATCCATTTACAGCCGTAAACACTAGTAGTTATTATCTAATATATAGTTATAATACGAGCGATCCTTTTAAGACCCTACATGATAGCTGTTAAAATATTTAATGAAGGACCATCGATGTCCAGAAAATATTTTACCCCAGTATTTATCCTAATGAAAACTTAATCCTAGTTGGACTGAAAAAACACAGGCATTTGGCCTTGGATTGGGAACCACGCCACCTGATCAATCTTAAACATAGAATTATTATATCAGCTGACTTAACCTGTCCCAGCTTAATTTATAAGTAAATTAGGTGGGATCTACGCGCTGAACTGTAATATAAGTTTGCGCCAAATTTAAGTACCCTCAAGACCATCTGGATTACTTGACGTGGCACACGAGCTTTAGCACGCTCCTTGCCACGTGGCGCTCCTCAAGCCGCACATTCAACACCATGTTTACAACGAGTCTCCTCACACGGCAAATAAGCCTACATCCCACCTGTCCATGCATGGATCGATGCCTCATTGGTTCCATGGTCCCCCAAATACACAACCGGCTTTGGAAGTTTGGGTAAAAGAGTCTCCTCACACGATAAATAAGCTTACATGCCATCTATCCATGTATCGATCGATCCCCCATTAGTTCTATGGTCACCCCAAATATACAGTCGGCTATGGATAAAAAAAAAAATATTGATGTCCTATGCACCTCAGAAAATTATTTTATCATTCATTATTGAAAAAAAATTTGATTGAAAAAGATTTAATGTTAATCATGATTAATTAGCTGATAATTTTTATTTTTTAATAAAAAATATTTTTTTGAATAATATGATGACTTTCTAATGCATGGTTTTCAAGATTTATATACCCGAATAGTTTTGATCAATAATTTTTCATCCATCTGTAGGGAATGACATGACGTGGGTCCTATAAGGATCACGAGGTTTTTGCGCACTCTCTTCAGATCAGCATTTTACTATTTTTAAAAAGAAGATAAAAAAAATATATTCTATATCATGAGTAGTATAGCTTCATGACGACGAGCATATGAATTCGAATAAAAAAAAATATAATATTATATATATATATATATATATATATATATATATTTTAATCCGAATTCTGAATATCCATCGAGCTACACTGCATAGATCAATTTCTCGAGGACAAAAAGGAGCACTGCCTTCCTGTTACATGTTGACGTCAAATGCATGATGGGGCCCATGGAGTCCACAGCCGGCTATGGATGAGGTCCCGCTCTCCAGGATCAACATGATACGAGGAATTATAAACTTAATCTACTATATATGTCGTAGGTGATGCTAATAAAAAGATGCTATATCAATATTTTGAGCTGAAAAATTCTATAGCAATCTCAACAACAACGATGCGCTGAGATGGTTAAGTAACGGTGCGTTGTTTTAATTCAAAATACTGATGTTTAAATTTTTCGCTAACTTTGTTTACAGTTTTATCCAAAAATTGTTTATATTGTCCCACAAAGGGCACGAGGTTAGACCTGTGTGGTTCATCCGCGTCAGCACGGGGGACAGGCGCGCACAAACGAGATAGAGAGGACAAAAGAGCACTGCTCGTTATTGAAGTTTTAGTTTGTTGATTGGAGTGTTGAACTACGGGTTTTGGGCTGGTTCAACTCAAATAGTTAAACCCCTGACTTGGTTTGGGTTTGAATTACTCATATCAGAAATTATGCTACTTTCTGTGCAGTCCGTACTTTAACCGGCCCATGGATGGATCGGATCGACCATGGGTCGAAGATTAGACGATTGGCTTGGCTTGGCTTGGCTTGGCTTGATTGACAAATCGGAAACCACTAACTTTGAAATGCCTGAATTCTCTGTCATTTACCTTGCTGCTGCTCTTAGTTTCGTATACGAAGGTTATCTATTCGTAAACCAGTCTCAACTAATTTTTTCTCGATAATATTAGTTGCAGCATTCAATCAGCTTGTTGTACATGTCTTTGTTAATCTTGATTCTAAACACAACCAGCGGTTTATATTTTTTTATATCTCCTTGACTAGATTTTGAATGCATGGGATTAGATTTAGGTCAAGTTTGATGTAGCCTAGCCCAACTACTTAACTAGTTATTGGCTTGGGCCCGAGCTTAACATACACGTATCATAATAAGTTATTTATTATTATTGTCATTATTATTATTAATATTATTATTGTTATTACAATCATCATTGTTGCCGCTGAAGGATGATTTGGCTCAGGCTGCCGAGCTAGAGTCAGAGAGTGGGGATGTGATGGTCGTAAGGTGGCTGGTTGAGACTTTCAAAAGAGGCATGCCGATACCTAATCTTCGATTGGTCGTGTGGCCCAAGTCTTACAAGACCATCAAACAAGAAAGTCCTCATGCCAAGGTGGTTTCCCGATAGTAAATTCTTCGATGTCTAAGTCAGTCTCTCATGGAAGCAAACAAGAGAGAATTAGAGTTTTTCAAAAGGGATCTAGTAATGATATGGAATCAAGTATGAGGTCGGATGAAGTCGAGATGGAGGAGTGTAGTGCATAGATTTGGTGGATGCCATGAGGGATGTCGAATCAAGGTCGCTCAGAGCTTTGTAGAAGAGATGGATCCATTTCATGTGAAATCTATCTTCAGGAGATGGAATGCGAAGTAAGTCTTTACTTATCTAAAGGATTTCGGAGAGTCTAGTATTTATAGACGAAGGTGGGTGCCTATCGTCTGGAGGATGTGCACCATTTTTTCTCCTTAAGCGCTCTGGTGGCATGCCTTAGTTGTTAAGAAGTAACGACTTGTATGTTCTGAGTTTGTTGAGGTTACGAAGTGAAGGAGCGGAGTTGAAAAGTGGTTGACAGTTTGTCATCTAGTGGATAGAAGACTCCGTAACTCTTTCAGCATGGTCATGGGACTCCACATGGCAATGGTTTAATGACCACTCTGGCACTCCTTAATAGGGACACGTGTAGAGCCACTATTAGATCACTAGTGCCATGGTGGATGAAGCATTCCGAAAGTATCAATTACCCCCACTCCCGAGATTGAGGCATCTTTTGGCTTGGGCAAAGGGAGTAGAAAATACTCCATAGGCCCATTGTGGTGTTGGGGCTGCAGCTTCGGATGGACCTTATGTTCTCTAAGATTGCTTTTGGGTGATGCCACATTAGAGAGGGCCTTGGGCGGTGGTGTGCCAGGCGATACAAAAAATTTTACTGTCATATACTATGATAGTCGTCCTTTAAGAGATGTAATCTAGGGAGCTGATTGGATGCACATTTATGGAGGGTGTGTGCTCATCCTTTTTTTCTGAAGAGATATCATGAGGTGCAAGATTTTGACATAGTGATTGAATATTTTAATGGCATTGATTCGAATGGCATTTCGGCATCTAGTGATATGCTGACACGTGGGAGTTGATTGATCTATTTATTCAGGCTATCTTTATCACTGCATTTCTTCATAAAAAGAGATTCATAGAAAGACACATTTCTCCTTCTTTTGTTTGTAGGGCTAGGATGAAGTGCTATGGTTGCCGTTGTCTTGGCTTCGATCTTGCTGGTGGGTGTTATTGTTTTTCTTTATTTCTTTGACATTCATCTAATGGCTTCTTCTTTAGAAAAGTCGCTAATGTAGCAGCCTATTGGTTCAAAGTTTTCTGCCCTAGCTTCCGTTGGTTCCATCATGGAGGCGCCTGGGGCTTATCAGACTCCTAATACCATGAAGATGGTTTTGGAAGATGATGACCTCAAGCGACTCCAAAGAAAATATGGGATTCTAGAGAGTGTAGTCTTGGAGGTGCCCAATCTTATGGATAGGGTCACATCCAATAAAGTGGGTAGCCATATATGAGAAGGCTCTAAGAACCGACCTCAGACTCCCACTTTCGGAGGTCCTTGTTGAGTTGTTAGGATGGTATTAGATTTGTCCCGCCCAACTCATCCCTAATGCTTGGCGAATGATAGTTGGATTTTTCTACTTTCTTTTGTGTTGGGGGCCGCCTCTCTGGGTGAAGATATTCTGGGCACTTTTTCAAGTGAAGGTGCATCCTTAAAGCAAGGACGGATGGTATGCCTCTTTTTGAAAAGATGTTGCTAATTTTTCATCCAATCCCTCTTCTATTCATGATTGGAAAATTCAATTTTTCTTTGCATCGTCTTCATCCCCATGGAGATTCTTGACCAAGTAGGGTATGTTGATGAAGTTTGTGCTATTGAATCTTCTTGGACTGATAGGAAGCGAGGAGCTAGTGGTAGAGAAGTTGAAGTAGCTCAAGGTGCCACCATATGTACCCCAAGCTCCTTCATGAGGATCTTCTAAGGAGATTGTATTCCAATGATTCATCTCCAATGGGTGAGTCGCATTCATCCTCCTATCAAACTGTGAGGTAAGATATGTTAACTTTTCTGTGCTTATTCAGGTTTTGTATTTTTTTAGGAGAAACTAGCTAGTGTTGGCCCTCTAGGGAAGGAAAGTAACAAAGAAAAGAAGAGAAAGAAGCTATAGTTGATGCTGCTATCACTAGGCTTGATTGGCTTTTTTGATTGTTTTGCAGCCTCTTTTTAAGGGTTTAATGCTGATCGTCGAAGCTTATGTGAGATTGCTGGCTGAGTTGGTGTCTGCTTCCAATGGGGATAGGCTATTGGCACGGTCCCTCAAAGATTGTCTCATGGAGATATGCATTTTGATCTTAACTCTTCCTAACTTATCTTTCTCTGACCAGCCAGTGATTCACAGGGAGTTCTTGCATTGTCGAGCCTATTTCTGCAGGCCCAATGCTTAGGAGAAGAGGTTTGCTAGTCCCATCAGCATCTTTTGATAGCTGAGGAGAGATGGAGCAAGGTCGAGGAGGAACATGTCAAAATCAAATAGGAGCTGCATTCCTCCTTAGTGCAGTTGGAAGAATGGCTAGCCATGGAGAAATCTCGGGCATATGCTATCGAGACCACCTTGAGAGAAGCCCAGGCCTCTCTAAAGGAGGGCAAAAATTCTCACAAGGTGAGAGTTGCCAAACTCCTAGAGAGTAAACCTGAGGCCATGTGTTTGCGAGACCAATTGGTGAAGGCGGAGAAAGCTATGTGCCAGGCTAGAGGTGATCCAAACAAGGGAGGCTTAGTCCAAGTAGGCAGATAAGGTTGCTAATGTCGAGTATGTTGGAGGGATTCCTCACGAGTGCAGAATTCGGATCTCCACTCAAAATCATAACTCCGATGATGATGTCAATACTGTAATAAAAATGAGATATATAAAAGATACAATCAAATATATGGATCAGTCTGAAGCTTACCTCTATGGGGCATGCAAGCTTCACTATACGAAAAAGAAAAATATAAGAAGAGATCACATCTTCTCAACTATCGAACATCAATCTCTCTCTCAATAAGAAGTACAATCTCTCATAATAAAGCTCTTAAAATATCCAAGGAGAATCCTCTGCTGCTCCTCAGCCGCTATTTGGGCACTACTCTTGTTTTCTACTCTTTACAAACCGTCAGGCTCTTAAAAGCCCTAAAATCATGTTCCATATGATCTAAGTCTCCTGTTAAGACTCTAATACCCTTCTAACAGTTGGATCTCATCTACATATATCTATAGCCATCCGATCATGCACCACATCATCTGCCGATGCATCCCATGCCTATGCACCATGTGAAATTATAGTGGATCACTAAGGGATCCATGCCTCATGTGTGGACCATGTGAAACCACCTGGACGTATGTGGACTGTGCATGGATCATGGCATTGCTCCTCTGGACCGCATGCTCCCACTTGGGTTGTGCTTTTCTATGAGCTACGTGCGCTTGCAGGCCATACCCATGCATCTTGGGCTGTGCTCGCCTGCAGGTCGTGTGTGTGCCTGTGCATCTTGGTTTGCATCATTTTGTGGGTTGCATGTGCCTATGGGCCGTGCTCGTGTGCTTCGCTCTATGAATTTTATTGCTGTGGGTCGAATTCGAGATGCTAAAATTTGACAATCTCTACCTCGACTCGATATTTGGCCTCCATCTAATTTTGAGAGTTTTTTTGGATGATCTCGCTCCCATGCACTGGAACAAATACCTGACTGCTCATAGATGGACAAATATGGGAGTTGAGCTAGATCGCTCGATCACATCTCCATCATATACTGTGACCTGCTTGATTTGAGATCTACTTTAGATAGTCTCTTATGGCAATAGAAGCTTTACCCTATGATGTCGATTGTCATCCTCTCAAGTCTCTTGTCTCGTGCCCAATCCACCTATACCGGGAGCTCCACCTCGCATTAGCTCTCTGCCAAGGGATAATGTTCTCTATAATTCTTTTCCTTCATAACAATCCTACTACCACACATAATCTTCAGAATTTCATCATCAGCTCTCCATCTATAGCTGCTTGAATTCAGTCTGCTTAGTGAAATTAAATTTCTCTTAAAATTAGATATATATCGAACCTCACTCAATTTTCTTATTGCTTCATCACATGTCTGCAAGTTGATTATCTTAATGCTCTTGATCGCACAGCTCGATCTATCCAATAAATGAATAGTATCCTTATTGCTTTCTAAGAAGTCAAATAGATCCTCTCTGTAATAAACATAATGCGAATATGTTGAATCTAAAATTCACTCAAGAAAAGAAGTAGTTACCTTATTTAAGACCATTAGCATATTATCAGTCTCATTAGTGTCGCTATCATGAACTGTCGCTGTAATAGTCTTCATTCGATCTCTAAGCTATGGGCAATCTCTGACTTGATGTCCTAACTTATCATACTGATAGCATCTAATGTTGCTGAAGTTTCTTGATTTGGATCTCAACTGCCCATCTTACGATCTTCTACTGCTTCTACTTCTGCCATCATCACCTTTAGTCACTGTCAAAGCCGAGTTGCCATTTGAACTCAAGACAGTTCTCCCATCTGAGAACCTTATTTTGGAGAAGTGCAAAAGTAATCTTATCCATCTTGATGGTGCTCTTCTCTATAAGAAGAGTAGTCACTAAAGACTCAAAAGAAGAAGAAAGCGATGAGAGCAAGGCCAATGTCCTAGTCTTCTTCTTAACCTTTTCACTAATGTTGAAATAATTGGTGAGGCTCTTCTAGAAGTTATCGAGATGCTCCTATACACTCTGCCCCTCACACATCCATAGCTAGTAGAACTAATTCTATAGAAAGAGAGTGTTGGTCAGTAACTTTATCATGTATATCTTCTTGAGCTTCATCTATATTATTCTTGATGAAGTCTTGCTAAGTACATGAATTACCATATCATCCATCAGGTACAAGCAGATCATGCTTACCACCTGCATCTGGAGTTGTCTCCAATCTTACACCTCTATGGTGGTTGACTTCTCATCGTATAGGAGAGCATCAATCAGCTCTTGTTGGATGAGCATATCCTTCATCCTCACTTGCTATAAGAAAAAATTATTCTTTCCATCATATCGATTATTCTATACCTTGATTAAGCTTATCTTCTTCATCTTCTTCAATCTTGATCAACATCGTCGCAACCAAAAAATTTAGGCACTCTGATACTACTTGTTGGAAGGATCTCTCATGAGTGCAGAATTCAGATCCTCATCTAAGATCGCAACTCTGATGATGATGTTAATATCATAATAGAAAAGAAGAAGAGAGATGTGCAAAAGATACAATCAAATATGTGGATCAGCCTAAGATTTACCTCCATGGGATATGCAAGCTTTACTATGCAAAAGAAAAAAATATAAGAAAGATCACATCCTCTCAACTCTTATACATCAATCTCTCTCTCTTAACAAGAAAAACAATCCCTTATAACAAAGCTCTTAAAAAATCCAAGGAGGATCCTCTTTCCTATGCCCCACAGGCCATCAGGCCCTTTTTAAAAGTCCTAAAACTATGTCCTACATGATCTAAGTCTTCTGTTAAGACTCTGATATCCTTCTAGCCATTGGATCTCATCCACACGCATCCGCAGCCATCCAAACATGCACTGCATCATCTACCCACGTGTCTCGTGCTTATGCACCACGTGAAATTATAGTGGACTGCTAAGAGATCCATGCCTCATATGTAGATCGTGTGAAATTACTTGGATGTGCATGGACTGTGCATTGACCGCACCATCGCCCCTCTGGACTTTGTAGTGGATTGCACACTCATGCCTAAGCCCCGCTCTCTGTGGGCTGCACCCATGCACCCTAGGCCATGCCCACCTGCAGGCTGCGTGCATCCCCGTGTGTCTTGGGCTATGCCCTTCTATTGGTTTCTCTATCATGGGCTTCGCTGCTGTGGGCTTTGTTGCTATGGTCGAATTCGAGGTGGTAAAATCCAACAGAGCACCACCTGTCAGAGGTTGCTGCTGAGGGTGTAAAGTCCTTCAGGGAAAGTGAGGCCTACTATAAGGAGCTGCTGGTGTCATGTCGGGAGGCCTTTTTTACGGAATTTAACAGGTGCAAGAGGAAGATAGGGGAGCTTTATTCTAAGACTAATCTTAGTCTGATGTTGGCATTGGACTCATCTTCTCAAGCGGTAGTTTGGCCGATGTGAGCGGAAATGAAAATGTAAAGGGTGATGCTGAATCGCTTCCCCAGTGAACTCTCTTATTGCAATATAACAAGAAAACCTTGTAACATAGGAGAAGCCATTGGGAATGAATATTTTTTTCTAGAATTTCATCTTTTTCTTTTCTTTTGACATGTGCATGCCGTTATTCTCATGTCTCTCAATCGTGGATAGGGATGAAGTTCTCTAAGAAGGAATTGATGGTTGGCCTTTCAAAGGTGAAAAGAAGGAAGTTTAGCTAAGGAGCAGAGGAGTAGGGTCCTGTTGCACTTGGTGCTCTTAACGAAGTTTCTCTGATTGAGCCTTCTTTGAGTGCAGCCAGGAATGAGCAGACTAGAGGAGAACCTATTTTTTAGCCAGCTAGTGTTGAGGGAGGTCTACATGATGTAGAGCCTCTTTTAGATGCATTAGAAGTGTGACTTATCAATGCTGAAGCTCGAATTGAGATAGCTGAGTTATTTACCGAGCCAAGGTCGGGCATGTCTAATTTGGGGGCTGCTCCTTTGGACACAGTGGAAACTATAATTTAGAGCATCGTGGATAAGGCTCCATCCACCACTATTGTCGAAGTTTTAAGTATGATTATCATGGTGTCTTGAGCCACCAGTGGAGAAATAGGAGACCGACCTGCCCAGGCAGCTCTGATTGTTGCAAAGGACTTGATCGAGGTCAAGGAGGAAAAGGTTAATGGAGAGGTGATTGCTGTGGCATTTGAAGTGGCAGAAGTGACCGTGGGTCCTTCCTAACAGGTGGATAGAGAATTGCCTTCCTATCCCCTGGCTACATCTTCTCCTTTTGCTCTCCTTGAGAAGGCACTTTCCCCTCTAGCTTTTGGATATATAGATGAGTGGAGAGGAGGAAATGGTGATCTTTAGGTATCATTGGTTTTGGAAGCTAATTAGAGGTTTGATTCCTCAGATGAGAAGTACCTTATTGGTATGACTGATGAGGAGGCACTCATGAGTGCATATCAGAATGCTATAATGGTAAGTCTTACTACCTTTACTTAATGCCTGCTTCCATGCCTTGGGTTGACTAATCGACCAACTTCCATATAGGTTTCAGTATTTGAGCATTGGAGGCTTGGCCGGTGGCTTTGCTTGATTGAACGAAGGTAGCTAAGGAATGGGCATCTGAAGTCAAGCATCGAGAGAGAGACACTATTAGATGTATACTCAAGAAGCCAGATTGACCGACGCGTATAAAATACTCTTAGGACATATTTTGTATTATTGACTTTTATATTAATAAAATTAGATTATTTTCATTCACACTATGTTTTAATAGTGTTTGTAAATTATTTATTGGATTAATGGGTATGATAACATATATTCTCAAGATTCAGAATTTGAGACATGTGTTATTATAATTAACTCATAAATTGCTTTCAATCATAAGATCATCACGGGGATGGTGACCGATCTAAAAAATTGATGTATGATTGCTTTCTTCAAATAGATGAGTCTTGAATCTATGGTATAGATGTTAGATTTTCTAGGTGATAGCATGCATATTTTTTGTCTCATAAAACAATACAGTAGAAAGATAAGATTAAAATAATTTTAATCTAATGCATGCTCAGATCTAATCCTACAGTCATTAAGGATCTTTTAACATGCCATGAAATAAATATTTAAGATCTAAAAATAAAAATAACAAGAAAGAATGATTACCGAAAATACTTTCCTTCTTCTTTCTTAGATCGAATCCTACAGATGCCTGAGGTTTTTGATGTAGCTGCACAAGTATCCGATCTCTACTGATATCCGTACGGAGATGGCTTGATCGAAGTATCAAGACCATCGGAGTGTTTGCACCTTGCAAGGCTCATTTTTTACTTGGATCTACAATCTTCTTTTTCAAGATCTTGAAGAAGAAAATCTGCTGCGCGAATCCTTTGCATAGCTTTTTCAGAATCTGTTTAAAACACTTAGAAGAGGAAGAAGAAGAGTTATTCTTCTCTTCATCCCTCTGTAAACCCTCTCTAGATTAGATCTTAGTGATGGTGGGATGTGGAGATGGAAGAAAGAAGGGGGCGTTGAGATGTTGTGGCAAGGAGAGAACAAAAGGCAATGCACTCCTAAGGCACCTCATGCATGCCCTGCTCTCTTTCTCTAATTGTTGTCACATAAAAATCTAATTCCTATGCCCTCCAAGGTCCTAACCTAATAAGGAATCAATCCTAATTTGTTTAGAGTCAAACTAAGAGTCCTAACTCTAAGGGGAGGTGCCAACTTGTGCCTCCTCTTCATTGCATGCACACAAGAGAAGGGGCGTGTGTCTCCATGCATGCCCTCTATCTTTTTATGTGAAAAGAAGAGAGAAAAGCCTAGTAAAAGTGGGCTTAGGTAGTCTAATTCAATTGGATTTAATTTGGATTCAATCTGAAGACGCGCGCCCTCTCTCTTTTTATGTGAAAAAAAGATAGAGAAGCCCAATAAAAGTGGGCTTAGGTGGTCTAATTCAATTGAATTTAATTTAGGTTCAATCTAAATTGAATTCAAGTCCGAATCAAATTAAATTCGAAAAGGCTGTCAAACCTAATTCGAAAAGACCGTCAAACTTGATCCAATCAGGATTGAAATCCAAGTCCAATTTGGATAATTAAATCTAATTAGTCTTAAATTAATTTAAATTTAATTAAATTAAATCTAATTTGAATTAATTAGAACTTAATCCATAATTTAATCAGATCTAATTAAATTGCAACACTTGCAATCAAGTTCCTCATGCTAACAATTAGCAGTTACTAAATTTATAATCTTTATAAATTAGTAGTTTCTAAATTCAAATCATAAATCTAATTGATAATTTAATTATGATCTAAGCTATTGATCAGGATATACTACTTTTATGTATGATCCCTCAGATTCTATTCGGTCTGGTAGTGAAATATACCGTGATCTCCATCACCGTATCATCAAAACTTCTTTCAATGGATCAAAATGGTTTCAACTTAATACAATAAGAATTATTGATTCAAAAATGATCCTAGTGAATTCTCATAATCCATCAGTGATGCCTAGCAGTATGTAGTGGCGACTCAACAGAATAGAAAGATAAACTCCTAAGTGTAGTTACCATATGATCAAGTCCTTCTATCAAGAGTTCTAATAGGATGTAGGTCATGGAAGCTCATTAAATTCTAAGCATTTATCATATACTAAACTTAATTAGCTCGAGTCCAATCATGAATTCTACGAAAACTTCTTTCTATAATCATACTGCTGTGGCCATAGACTTATGAACTCAGCTTTTTAGATCGCATAAGACTACTCAACTATTGAGACTAATAGATCCTCTATAAGTGGATACCCTACTCCTACAGTGAACCTACTGCAGCCAACATCCACTATAAGAATTTATATGGCTAGAACCATGTTTATGTATAATCAAACTATAGCAACCCATTATAAGCAATCGAGGCACTGTAGGTCAAAGAACCACTCACACAACTGCAACATCAAGATAGTCACTGACGAGTGAGTAGACATTCAAATAACTTCTCATTCTTGATTACGCTCAGTATCGTTGATCTTTATCGACTACTTGCACTCTCGCTCTAGTATCTCCATACTGTATACTTAAAATCTATCTATCCAAAAGAAAGCATTCCATGCACTAGTCTAGTCAGATCAATTACTGTTTTCATGATGATCATTGATGGGAGCATTTAAAAATTAATTTATAATGATACATATCTTAAATTCTCAACTCTTGAGAATATGTATCATTGATTATTAATTTCTTGAATGATTTTAGAGCACATTACTTTAGAATGAAAATAATTATCCATAATTTAAATTTTAATAAAATAAGTACAAACTTATGTCCTAAAAAATTATAATGTATTAGTCAATAATTGGCTTTTCAGATCACACATCTAACAATCTCTCACTTGACCTAAAGTCAATTTACCATAAATATAAGTCCTATCTTCTTAAGATGGATTTTAGTTTTTAGTTGGCTAATTGGCTTAGTCAGTGAGTCCACCATGTTTTCATGAGATCTACACTCTTTACCTTGATATCTTCCATCTCGAGATAGTCATGCATTATTTAAAGTCTCCTTTTCTATGTGCTATATATTCTGATGAGACCCAGGCTCCATAAGTAAAGAGCTATGGTGCCAATATTATTACTATGATGACATCTCATGATATCAAATTGCAACAAAGTTACTTAGACTAGAAGATCTTATCTAGTATTTTTGGAAATGGTGACTAACTCAACTTCATATAATGATTGGTTATTTGGAACTCTTCCAATCTATCAATCCATATATTGCACACATCTTGAATTGGACTCTCTATAATCAGTGTTAGATACAAAATTTAAATATATGTACCCATAAATCATGCAACTCAAAATCCTCCTCCAAAAATCAAGAATAAATCCATAGTACTTCTAAAATGTTAAAGGATATTCTTCATAGCTATCTAGTATCGTACACCTGAATACAATCAATGTTTGCTCTAACACTCACAGCAAGATCAAGTCGAGTAAATAACATGACATTTATGAGGCTCCCTTTAGCCGAAGGATAAGGGATCAAGCTCATGAGCAAAGAGATGGAAGATGAAAGATTTAGAAAAAAGATAAAGACTTGGAAAGATAAGAGATTAGGAATTTTAGCCATATCAATAGATTTGAAGAAAAGAAAATGATGTGGATCAAAATATTTTAAGCCATGTTAGCACTGGTTGAGCCATGCGAGCAAAGAGAACTCCACATAAGCACCATAAATTGTTAACCCTGTGATTGATTTTAATGATTACCAAACTTTGAGTAATTATGAGTCTAATCATATATTTCAAGGATGAATATAGGTCATTCTAGGTGTTTAAATTGAATAATTTATTCATAAAAAAGATCCTCTCAAAAGAAGCTAAGTCAAAGATATTCAAAATGAATTCTCAAAGTTCAGACTTAATGAAGTTGACCCTATAAGGCTAGGGGACGATACTGGGACTAAAATAGACTAAAAACAGAGAGATTTGAAGTTTTAGGATGTTTAGAAGTCTGCCCTAGGAGAAGAGGAGTCGACTCTAGCATGTTAGAATTGACTAGTATGTACTCAAATCGACTCATAAATAGTAGAAGTTGACTCTGTCAGAAAAGATAGAGAATCACATTTTCAAGATCTTTAGTTCAAATTGACTCCAAAAGAATTCAAGTCAACCCCAATAAGTCGAGTCAACTCACAAAGGTGGTGAGCTGACTCTCTCAAAAAAGATAGAACGCAGGATTTTCAGACCCTAAGATCAAGTCGACTCTTGAGATTGACGAGTTGACTCATAGGCAACTTGAGTCGATCTCTGAGGAATTGGAGTCGACCCCTGACATGAGAGCAGCAATAATGGCAAGTTTTCTATACTCCTCCAATGGACATGTTTTCATTCTAACAATCAGTCCAAGCCTCCCAATGGCTAAAACTCGCTCTCTAACTAATATCAAGCTTATAAAAAGCTAGAGAATCAAATTGGGAAGAAAGAGAAAGAGAATAAAAGATGGAAACACTTCATCCATTAAGTATACATTGAATATCCTTGAAAGAAAAGAAAAAAGAGGGATTTTAGCATAAAATTTAGAGGACTTTCAAGAGTGATCATCTCCAATATCTTCTACATATTCTCAAGCATCATTTAAAGAAAAGTTCAAGTATCTAAAGAGTAATTTAATAGCAATTTCTCCATGCTTCAAAGAGTTTAATTTTTTTGTTTTTATTTTGAGCTGTAAACTTTTTATTTTATATTTTATTTTCTTTATAAATTTTTTTTAGGAAAAAAATTTAGAGCCCATCTAAGTCCAAGATTGGATATTGTAGATTTTAGTTGGTGAACCTAAAAAATCAACTGGATTAATTATGAGCTCGAAAAACAATCATTGTAGAATTTTGGTTGGTGATCCCAGAAAACCAACAGAATTTGTTTATGAGTTCGAGTAAAATAAACATGCTATAATCAGGGAGATTATAGTAAAATTTTTAAGAGAAGCTTAGAATGTGGACGTAAGTGCAGGATTGCACTAAATCACTAAAAATTTTCTTATATTTGTATTGTGCCTTATCTTATTTATCTTACTTGCATTTAATACTTGCTTTATATAGTTTAATTCTTATATTGCAGTCTCTATATCTTATTTTCGCTGCTACATATATCAAACACCTCACAAGTATTTTAGTTAAGGGAAGCACATCATAGATTAAGAGTATAATTTGACTAAAATTTTTAAAGAAACCCCCTCCTCTTAGGTTGATATATTTCTGGCCAATAATTGGTATCAAAATGAGTGCTCTTATATTTATTATTGACCTAGCAGTCTAGAACCAAAGATCATGGCAACCCTAATTGATTTCTCATTTGCCGAAGGACAATCAACTTTGAGACCACCACTATTCAATAACACTTATCATACTTTTTGGAAAGCTAGAATGTAAATTTTTATATAAACTTTAGATTATGATATGTGGAGAGTCATAACTAAAAGACCACACATATCCATAATTATAGTTAATAGAGTGTCTCTTTCCAAATTTAAAAATGAACGGGATGAGTATGATAAAAAGATGACTCAATTAAATGCAAAAGTTATTATTTTTTTATTGCTTTTTAGATGTATATAAATATAATAGAATATCAACATATACATCAGTAAAGGAGATTTGGGACATATTAGAAATAACTCATAAAGGAACAAACCAAGTTAAAGAGTCTAAAATTAATTTGCTTGTTCATAAATATGAATAATTCAAAATGGAGCAATATGAGTCTACTTTTGGTATGTTCTCAAGATTTATTGATATAATTAATACTTTAAATGGTCTTGATAAAACATACTAATCATAAGCTTGTTTGCAAGATCTTAAGGTGTTTGATAAAGATATGAGAAGCAAAAATGACAGCCATTCAAGAAGCAAGAGACCTTACCAAGCTGTCAATAGAAGAATTGATTAGTTCACTCACGACTCATGAGTTGAACATGCATCAAAAGAAGAAAGAAGAAGAATTAAAAAAGAAGAGGATCCGCATGAAAGTTTCAAGCCCTAGTGCATCTCCAAGAGCTTCTCTGATTCGTAAGCAGAGGAATGAGCCCGTGCAACCACCTCAAAGTGTTCTACCACCATCTCAGGGTTCCCCTTCTCCTCCCACTCAAGCAACCTCATCTAGAGCACCTACTTCTTCTAGGGTTGTTTCAATGGGAAGGAAAATTGATTTTGGATTCTTGGAGACAGAGGGTTTCAATTTTGCATAGAAAATTAGAAACATGGGTTGGGAGTTTTTATGCTCACTAGATATTTTGACCTACACTAATCTAGTAAGGAAATTTTATGCCATTTTAAAATTTGGATATGGAATTATAGATACCAAGGTTAGAGGTGTCCGGATTGAGCTAGATGCAGAATACTTGGCAAGAATTCTAAAAATGACCAATGAGGGGAGCTCTTTTGAAAAACTAAAAAAGAAATCTATTAGATTGAAGTATATCTTGGGCAGAGAGATAGTGAATGAATTGGAGGAGGTAAGTATAAATCAACCGAATAATGAAATATTCCTCTTGCATCATATGACAAATCAAATTTTCTTTCTCAAGATGGGAAGGTTTGACTTTGTATTAGAGAGACATTACCTTCATGTATCATGTGATTAGAGAGATACCCCTAAACCTTCTAGTCTTTATGATTCTGTAGATGGAGAAAGCAAAATGATGGTCGAAGATTTCACTATCCTATGGTATGGTTCTGATGCTCATCTTTTAGGAGCATAGAATTGATTTTGAGGGAGAGACTACTAGAGCCACTACTATAGAACTAGACTACAGCAGTGATTTATAATCACTATCGTATTTCAATAAATTGCTGCTATAGGCTATGACAGCAGTTAGCTAACCGTTGCCACTGCAGCCATCGTCATAGGTCTATGGCAGTGATTGTTGCAGCAGTTATGAAAACTGCTGCCATGGAGTGCCTATTATAGCAGGCCATAGAGTGCCTATTGCAGCGATTTCTAAACCGCTGCTATAGGCTTATCTATGATAGCGATTATAAAACCACTATGATAGACTAGTCTATGACAGCGATTATGAAACCGCTACTATAGGCTTATTTATAGAAGTGATTATGTAACCGCTATCATAGGTTTAATGCAGTAGTTGACACATTACCTACGATAGCGGTTGGCATATCTATGATAGCGGTTATAAAATCGCTATCATAGTTTCTGAATAATTAAAGAAATATAAAATTTTTAATTTTTTATATATTTTATCTGATAAATGCATAGATATATAATATAAAAAAATATTATAAATATAAAAATATTTCTAAAATACTAAAATTTTATTATTAAATAAAATTTATTATAATATTTTTTAAAAAAAATATCAAAAATTTTCTAAATCTATATCGTCGTCATCCCTAGAAGATGGAGCATGAGTTGGAGCCAGAGTCAGAACTGGAGGAGCTGGAGCTGGAATACGTGCCAAAATATTCTTATAGCTCATGAAGGTACCTCCAAAATATGCGCTGAGCGTCGATACCATGTCTCTCACGATGCCCTCCAAATGAGATGCGCGCTTCTTAGCCCAATCTATCCGTATCGCAGCATGATCTGCCCATACCAATATCGCCTCAAGCTCCTTCCGACTGACGATACTAGAAGCCTATGAAGAGATGCTCGCCTCAGACTCATAGCTGATCGACGTATGTCCGAACCTGCATCGAATCCTTTCAGAGTGCTCAGGCCCCAAGATCTGAGATGGATGATCATAGGGGCCAGAGGTATCCGGACCCTCGCTCGTGAGCGTATCTAACTGATCCTATAATTATAAATGTAAATAAAATTTTATAAAAAATACTATAATACTAATCATATATACTAATATATTTAATATTTATAAAAAAATTTTCGATCGTGGTATTCATCAGCCTATCCTTCTTGTCCGTATGACTGGATTGGAAGATCTCGCTATGACTGGGCATCACTCCATCTCTCATTTGCTATAACAATGGATCAGTGTATCAGAAATATAAAAAAATATTAATTTAATTTATCTAGTAAGATTTAAAATTTATTATCTCTTAATGCACATGACTGGCTATAGACTCACGGTTGAGAGTGTGCGTATACTCCTGGACTGTCCGATTCTCCTGATTTTGATGAAAGATAGCCTAACAAGTATTCAAATAAATAATAAATATTTAAAAAATATTTAAATATAACTTTAAGCATATTAAAAAATTTAAAAATTAGTAATTTTATCTCAAACTCCTAGTTTCTCCAATGTGTAACCATCTTCTCCCACTGACTCGGAAGACAATCCTGTATTCAAGGAACAAGCTCCTCTGGAGTGTCTCGTTGGTGCTCGAGTCATTCTCTATGGAGCTTGATCTTGTAGCTCCAGTACAACTCTTCGATCTTCTTCAATTGGACATCTCGAGTCCTCTCATGATCAGAAAAATCATACCTCCTCTGCACAAAGTTATCAAAAGTCAGTTACAAAATTATTCTAATCAAACATATTATAATCATGTAAAATATACAAATATAATTAAAATATACTTATCCATATCTCCTCCCACATCCGATCTCTGACAGTATCATCCATCAATCGCCAGTCTCTGAACTTTATGGGAATAATGTCTAGCCACCTCACAAGCACTCTAAAAAAGGAATGCATCTCTCACGTAGTCTTCCCTACTAGCCTTTCCTCTGTATCATACTGTACCATCACCTGATACTGATGGTTTCATACATGCGCCATACGTGTAGAACCATAAAATATCCGACTAGATGATGCACCTATAATGAAAATACGTTATGCAAATATATAAGTATATAAATATTATATAAAAAATAAATAAATAATATAATAAAAATATACACTCAGATGTCGGTGGAGTAGCATGTGTCGGAGATGCGGATGATGATGAAGGCTTAGATGTCGGTGGAGTAGATACCGTCGGTGGAGTAGATGTTGGTGGTGGAGGTCCCTGAGTAGCTGATGTGGATGTGGATGGAGTATGCTCCGACTGCTCCTCAGATGCTGAACTCTGCATAATTGATCGAGAGGTAGGGGTGAAAGCTAGATGGCATTTCAGTGCCATCATGATCTACAATGTTAATAAACATTAATCAATATAATATGTTGAATAATAATCAAAGATATGCCTAGATACCATCCATACAATTATATATAAATATACAGATGCCAAAGATTATGTACACTAATCAATTGATGGGTCTATCGCTATGCAATGCAATAAACAAAAGTAATAAGATGGGGGTTCTCTTAGCGATCGACACGGTCTACCGACACGATACGATCTAGGGCACGAACTACTGATACGGCATGATATGGTATGACCTACCGATACAGCACAACCCGACCTACCAACACAGCACGGCACTCCCTCTCTCCCTCACCGACGATGACGGTGAGGCCGATCCCCTCCCTTCTTCTCTCCCTCTTCCTTTCTTAGTTTTAGATCCCAGAATCGGATCCGAATACCTAGGATCTATTAGGATCCAAGTTTGGTACTTCAAGTATGGACCTATCAAATATTTGAGTTTGGATCCATATCAATAATTAAAATTGGGTCTGAATCTGAATATCCAGATTTCGATCCAAACCCGACCTATTAATAAGTTTAGTTTAGTGATTAATAAATAATACTATGAAATTAAAATAAAAATTATACCTATGATAATAGAGAGGGGGTCGCACTAAAAGCTTTGAGGGTCATCGGTAACGATGCTAGAGATAACCTATGAAACAAGAGCAAGATAGTGAGATAGAGAGAGAAGAGAGAGAGAAAGAGGAAAGAAAGAGAGGGAGAGGGGGCTTAGAGGGGTGCCATCATGGGGAGACCAAGGGATGGGGAGGATAGGGGGTGGGCGGCTGGGGATGGTAGGGCAGGGTGGTGGCAGCCGGGGATGGAGAGGGTAAGGGTGGGTGATCGGGGATGGGGAGGGAAGGGGCGGCGGCGATCGGGGATGGGGAGGGCAGGGGCAGCTTTTCGAGATGGGGAGGGCAAGGGGCGGTGACGATCGGGGATGGGGAGGCAGGGGGCATTAGCGATCAGGGATGGGGAGGGCAGAGGGCGGACGGCCAGGGATGGGGAGGGCAGGGCAGGCAGCGATGATCGGGGAGGGTAGGAGGGCGACGGCGGCCAAGGATGGGGGTAGGGGGCGGGCGGCGACTGGGGATGGGAGGGCAAGGATGGTGGCGACCGAGGATGGGGAGGGCATGGAGTGGCGACGATCGGGGATGGAAAGACCATCGGAGAGGGGCCGGCGTAGGAGGGGGACGTGCAGGAGGGGGGTGGGCGAAGACCGTCGAGAAGGGGCCGGCATAGGAAGGATGAGCGGGCGAGGGGGTGGACATGGGTGGAGTCTCACCGACAACGAAGAGGAGGGGAGAAAGAAAGCATGCATGGAAAGAAAAAAAAATTTAAAATTTTTTCACCTAACCTACGACAGTGGTTTCCATAGATCTACGACAGCAGTTACTGAAAATCATTGTAATAGATCTATGATAGTGATTTGCTAACCATTGTCATAGATCTATAGTAGCGATTTTCAGTAAACACAATCATAGATTGAAAATATTTTTTTTTATTTTTTTTAAAAATATTATGTAATTTTAAAATTTAATTCTTATCTTTATTATTTATTATCTAAATAATTATCATTAGAGTATTATCATAAAAGATCACCTCGATCCGATGGCTCTAGCTTCATCGATCAGAAATATTTAATTTCGATGATTACAAATGATGATGCAATGATCTGATAGATGGAGACCTCCGATCGATTCAAAAATATGCAAAGATGATCTTAGTGATATTTATAGCATATTATTAAAGTTTTACTTCAATCGGATATCGTTATCATGATCAATTTAGTACAAAATGATTTCAATCATTAAATTAGAATAAATGATTAAAGAGCTAAATGACGTTCGATTATAAGATAATTTTTTAGTTAAATAATTTTTACTATAATTTTAATCATTTTATATGATGATGATAGTAAAATTCAAATCATTTTCATATAAACTGTTCACATTAAGCAAATATTGCAAAAGCACGAGCATAACAACCAATGAAATTTAAGAATGGTTATTAGACGACGTATAGTTTTAAATCGTTCTTCGTTTTATAAGTTGAATTTAATAATCATCATCATAAAAAATGATTAAAGTAATAGCGAAGATCATTTATAAAAAAAATTATTGTTGATGCAGAATTTGGTTGATGTCGGATCGAACTGGAGTCGAGAAAAATGAGGTCACCATCGGTGATCTGCAAAATAAAATTCCATCTAAAGTCGGTAGTGGTGGCCCCGGTAGGACCCTCCGACGGTCAAGTTAGCTCTTCTGGCTAATAGAAATGGAGTGCTCAGAGAGAAGTTTGGTAGAGTTTCGAAAAGGAGAAGAAAGCTTAGAGAAAATATATTTGGAGGATCTCTTTTTATAGATGGAGCTTGTTGTAACTGTCCTGATAAATGACCATCATAACTATTCTTATAAATACCGATTGTGATTGCTCTGATAAATGTCGATCGTGATTGTCTTGATAAATGACGATCATAATTATCGTGATAATTACAATCGTTCAGTAGTGGGATCGTCTGTAGGAATCCGTCTGAAGAAACAGTTTGTAAGAAGTTCAACTTCCATAGTAGCTTGATTGCTGAAGGAATCTAGAAGAAGTTCGGCTTCTGTAGAAGTCCGACTGCTGGAGGAGTCTGGAAGGAGTTCGGCTCCCATAGAAGCTCGGTTGTTGAAGAAATTGGGAAGGAGTTCGGCTCCCGTAGAAGTCCGACTGCTAGAGGAATCCGAAAGGAGTTTGAAAGGTCGACCGCTATGGAAGTTTGACTGGGGCTCGATCATTATGGAGTTTGATTAGGTTCGGAGTCTAGCTGGAGGAATTTGGCCACTGGACAAGTTCGACTGCTGGACAAGTTTGATTACCAGCTGCATTAAGTTAAAGCACCACTTCGGTAGGAGTAGAATTTATCCCTAATAATAGTCCATCCACTTTCAAGTTCGAAGTTCGAAGAAAGAAAGTACCAAAAAAGTGACTGCCAAAGTCTTTTTCTGAGCTCTACAATTATTGAGGTTGAAGCATGGGAGAGATCTTATCTCGGACCGAGATTGAAGAAAATCTTATCTCCTGTTGACGTTGAAGTTGAGGCTCGAGCGCAATATAACGGGCTATGAGGGCACATAAGGGCCATTGTCAGAGCCTCTCCCTCCATCTCGTCTTAAGTGAATGAGGTCTTCAACTTTGCTCATGTTAGGATGAGGTTCTTCTCCTATTTCTAACAGACTGTGGGGGCACATAAGGGCCATTGTCAGGGCCTCTTTCCGTATCTCGTCTTAAATGAATGAGGTCTTCAACTTTGCTCACGTTAGGACAAGGTTCTCCTCCTATTCCTAATAGGTTGTGGGGGTACATAAGGACCGTTGTCAGGGCCTCTTCCCGCATCTCGTCTTAAATGAACTAGGTCTTCGACTTTGCTCGTGTTAGGACGAGATTCTCCTCCTATTTCTAATGGACTGTGGGGGCACATAAGGGCCATTGTCAGGGCTTCTTCCCGCATCTCGTCTTAAATAAATGAGGTCTTCGACTTTGCTTGCATTAGAACGAGGTTCTCATCATTTTCCTAATGGGCTATGGGGGCACATAAGGGCACATAAGGATGAGCTGCACCCATTAAGGTTGAAGCTCGAAGAAAATCTTGTCTCTTACCGAGGTTGACGCTGAAGTGGAAGCTCGTGGGAGATCTTGACTCTAGTTAAGATTGACTCCGATGCTCGGAAGAGATCCTATCTCTAACCGAGATTGACTTCGATGCTCGGAAGAGATCCTATCTCTAGCCGAGATTGACTCAGACGCTCGGAAGAGATCCTACCTCTAGCCGAGGTTGACTCCGATGCTCGGGAGAGATCCTATCTCTAGCCGAGGTTGACTGAGATGCTCGGGATAGATCTTATCTGTAGCCGAGGTTGAAGAACTTTGATCTGCTCATGTTAGGACGAGGTTCTCCTCCTATTCCTAACACGACCACTATTGATTGCTTCTTCTTGGCAGCACGTTACCGAATTCTTTGCATTTCTAGGTCGTAAGAGCATTGTTCCTTTGAGTTTCTTCAAACGATAAGTTTCGGATCGGACGACCTCCTCTATTTTATGCTGGCCTTTTTAATTTGGAGCAAACTTCTCTTGGCTTTGAGACTGAGAGATGATGGCTCGCCGAGGTATCGAGCCCCCCAAGGGTAATGTTGATGACACCGAGAGGCGGCCGATCTCCTTATTGTTTCTAGTTATGGTAGCATCCTTGGCCGATCTTCTCCTGCTTCAGGCTGGTATCGGAGGAATTGACCCAGTCGACCCTTTCTGATGAGCTCTGAGATGAATGTCAGAGGAATTGACCCAGTCGACCCTTTCTGATGAGCTTCTCGATTTTATCTCGAAGCTGAATGTATTCCTCAGTATCATGGTCGTGGTCATGATGGTAGAGATAATATTTACTTCAATTGTGCTTGTTCGGGAGAGACCGTAATTCCTTTGGTCTTGGTAGCTGACTCTTGATTTCTATTAGAACTTGAGTTCGAAGAGCGTTAAGGGAGACGTAGTTGTGGAACCTTTCGGAAGGAGGACTTCTTCATACTCTTTTATCGGAGCTTCCTTGATGACGAGCTCGAAGAGTTTAGGCTCGCTTACGTCCGGAGGGAGTTCGTGAGTACGGTCGAACTTCACTCGGCCCTCCATCGATGGTGGGTCTATTAGACTCATCTGCCCACTGCTCTCCTGTGACTTCTTCATTCTTCAATTTGAAGGCTTCTTCCATAGGGGCATATCTCTCAGTCCGGGCTAGTAGATTGGCAAAGTCCTTGGGATACTTTTTTTTTAGAAAAAATAATAAATCGTTCTTCTAAAGGTCGTCCTTGAGCGCGGCCATTGCAACAGACTGGTCTAGGTCCCGGACCTTCAATGCCATAGCGTTAAATTGAATGACATAAGCTCGGATGGATTTTTCCTCCTTCTGCTTGACATTCATCAAAAAATCTGAACCTCGGTGTGGATGTCGGCTGCTGACGAAGTGAGCTACGAACTGATGGCTCATCTGATCAAAAGAGAAGATCGTACTCGGCTTCAATGCTGAGTACTAGTTTCTTGCTGCCTTCCTCAAGGTAGATGAAAAAGCTTGGCATAATATGGCATTTGGCGCACCATGGAGTAGCATCATGTTCTGAAAGGCCTCCAAATGATCGACTGGATCAAAGGTTCCATCGTAGCTTTCAAGTTGAGGGAGCTTGAAGTTCGGTGGAATGAGCTCTTGCACAATTCGGAGAGAGAAAGGAGGATCGGTGCGGACGTCATCATGGTGAGCTAGGGCGATGTGGTCGAGCTCCTCAATTTGTCGGTCCATCTTCCATAGTTTGTGATTGAGAATATCGTCTCGATCATAGACCTTGGAGGGCTTTCGATTATAGATGGGGAAGGTCTCCTTCAGAGGAGAACCATGATCCGAAATTAGATCCTCTGCTCTCTGTTTCTTCTTTTCAGTAACAACGGGTATGCTAGCCCAAATGCTCTTCCTTGGGATCGATTTTTGACATTCTGATGGTGGGTTTCTTGGTAGAGTCGCCATCGGAGGCTGTCGCATGGCTTGCACCATCTCGGTGAGGCCTTGAACCCACTACATCAGTAGGTTAAACTGCTCCGAATCCACTATGGCTGCAGGTGGAGCTTGAGTTATCGAAGCTGGAAAGAGAACTAATGTATCTGAATGGGATCTGACTGTAGAGGCTATTGATCGTCGGGTCAGAGCTTTTCTGGAAGGTATTTTTTTTTCTAAGAAGAACTCTAGATCGCTGCTGAGCACTCCTTTAAGATCAAAAAAATTTCAAGATTAGAGGGTCCTTCCTCTAGCGCCAATTTTATTGATGCAGAATTTGGTTGATATCAGATCGAACTGGAGTCGAGGAAGACAAGGTCACCATCGATGATCTGCACAATAAAGTTCGGTCCAAAGTCGATGGTGGTGGCTCCGGTAGAACCCTTCGATGATCAAGTTAGCTCTTTGGGCCAACAGAAATGGAGTGCTCAAAGAGGAGTTTAGCAGAATTTCGGAAAGAAGAAAGCTTAGAGAAAATGTATCTAAAGGATCTTCTTTTATAGACGAAGCTTATTGTAACTATCCTAATAAATGACCATCATAACCATTCTGATAAATGTCAATCGTGATTGTCCTGATAAATGTCGATCGTGATTGTCTTGATAAATATCGATCGTGATTGTCTTGATAAATGACAATCATAATTATCGTGATAATTGCAATCATTCAGTAGTGAAATCGTCTGTAGGAATTCATCTGAAGGAACAGTCTATAAGAAGTTTGGCTTTCGTAGAAGCTCAATTGTTGGAGAAATTCAGAAGGAGTTCAGCTCTCATAGGAGCCTGACTGCTGGAGGAGTCTGAAAGAAGTTTGGCTACCGTAGAAGCTTGATTACTGGAGAAATCAAGAAGAAGTTTGACTTTCGTAGAAGCCTGGCTACTGGAGGAATCTGAAAGAAGTTCGAAAGGTCGGCCGCTGTGAAAGTTCAGCTGGGGCTCGACCGTTGTGGAGTTCGATTGGGTTCGGAGTCCAACTGGAGGAGTTCGGCCACTGGACGAGTTCGACCACTGGAGGAGATCGGGTGGGATTCGACCGTTGGGATGAGAATTTTTTATCAAAGCTCTTTCATGATTACCAGCTGCATTAAGTTAAAGCACCACTTCGTTGGGAGCGGGATTTATCTCTAATAATTATCTTATAATCAAACACTGTCTGGTCCTTTGATCACTCATTTATTATTTAACGATCAAAATTAATCTATACTAAATTGATCAAGATAACGATATCTGATTAAAGTGAAACTTTGATAGTATGCTACAAACATGATCGAGATCATTATTGCAGATTTTTAGATCCATCGGAGGTCTTCATCTATCAGATCATTGCATCGTCATTCATGATTGTCGAAATCAAATTTTTTGATTGATGAAGCTAGGACCATCGGATCGAGGTAATATTTTGCGACGATACTCTAATGATAATTATTTAGATAATGAATGATGAAGATGGATATTAAATTTTAAAATTATATAATATTTAGAGAAAAAATAAGAAAAAATATATGGCAGTGGTTACAAAAAATCGTTGCTATAGGACCGACCTATGGCAAGCAATTTTCCTAACCATTGCTATAGATAGGACCTATTGCAGCGGTTACAAAGAACCACTACCATAGATCGGCCTATGGTAGCGATTTCTTATAACTGTTGCTATAGGTCAGTCCTATAGCGGTGGTTTCTTATAACCATTACTATAGTATGCGCTGTTGTAGGCTCTTTTTGTAGTAGTGAGCTCTCATGCATATCGATACTTACAATGAGCGGTTGCTATGATGGATGAGATTTTAGAAAGGCAATGATCATTGGATTTGCAGAGGAGCAGTACAGAGAGAGGATGAGGATATAGATGGTGATGAGGCTCTGATAGCTATTCCTATCATAGACTTTCAATCAAAAGAGCTAGAACCACGGTAGATAGCATCTTCATCTTCTTCGATTGATCATCCAAAGGCTTTAGATTGAACATCTTCTAGACTGGACGAGGATGCTATAGCAGAAAGGGTCTCCTCAAGGATTATTATTGTCGTCAGTGCAGAGATTCAGTGACTCACTTCTGAGGCCATTTCACATCTTAGAGAGGAGACAATTTAGATGGTCTAGGCTATTTCTTCATAAGGGAGGATGCTCGGGGCCAGCCATCAGGAGATATTTATCCACTTTTATCATCTTAGCCTGGATCCTCTTTCTAAAGCTATCCTGTTCTATCTTCTTAGGATGCTAGGATAGAGCAATAGTTTTTCGAGCAATGCATCATTTTGACAGATGTAGATGGCATGCATTTTGAATATTTTGATGTTTATTCACTATGTAAATACTTTATCATAATTATTTTTTGAAATCAATGAAAAGTTGATCATTTTTATGAAAAATTTAGTGTATGATGATGTGTTTGATGATGTCATTTGTATAATCTCTATGCTTATTTGCTTGATTCAATATGTACTTCTTTTATAAAACAAAGGGGAGAAAAATGCAAAGATTATTCACTTTAAATTAACTAATGTGTATAATTTGGAAGAAAAAGAGGAAGAATCAAGAAAATTAAATTATCTAGCATTTATTATTAAAAAAGGAGGAGAATCAAGAGAAATGAATTTTCTGGCACTAATTATGATAACAAGAGGAGAAAATATTATTGAAATATTAAAAGTGAATCTATTTTAGAACTTAATAAAAATAAAAATTATTAATGACTATTTGTACTTGATTTATTTTGATCTATTTGTGAACTCTTGTTGTTCAGGTTATTTGATTTATTTAAAAAAAATATATTTTTAATTTATTTTAAAAATTATTATTATTTTTAAAAGAAAATTTATTGGTGAACATTTATGCCTTGATTTGAGCAATCATATATTTTGGATCATTTGATTTGTTTATTTATACTTTGCATGGTTTGACTCTAGCAATCATTTTTGATAATTAATTATTATTTAGCTGAATTTGAAACATATTTTCATATTTTACTGAAGTTGATCATTTTTAAGAAATGAATTTAAAATTTGCTCTTCTTTATTCCTTAAGTGGCATCTAAGTTTCAAGAAAATCATTAATTAATCTAAATTTTGGTTTAATTGTATCAAAAAGAAATTTAAATAATTTATTATTTGATTTGATTTTTAAAATAATTGGTATAAAGTCAATCATTTTCACAATTGGTATCAAGAATTTTTTTAAAAAAAAAATTTACACTTGGTATCAGTTTGTATCATTCTTGCCTCTAACACTTTATTGCTTAATTTTTTAATAAAAAAATTAAATATTTAGTCTTAAATCTATTTTGCATTGATATATTCTTGATATGTTATCATTTGAGACAAACTTATAACTTTTTGGAATTTAATTGACTAATATTTATTAAAAAAAGAAAAAAATTAATTTTGATATATATATTATGCTTGGCTTTAATACTCAAATCTCTTTACTTTGAAAAGCTCTATCCTTTTTGACTTTTTAAAGCTCAAAGCAATTTTGTATTAAATTTTAAAATCTGTTCAATGCATCAACTTTATTCAAAAAGAGGGAGATATATTTCTTTTTAATATATATTGATCAAAGGAAAGAAGAAATTATGAAATATGAATTCAAGTTAATTTTGAAAAGAAAGAAATATTTTTGAGTATATTTTGTTCAAACAAAAAGATATATTATAAAATATAAATCTAATATATTTTCAAATTTAATTTACTTGATTTTGATGATTCATTTAAAAAACTTTTCCTTGAGCTATTTTGATGCTTTCAAAAATGGGGAGATATATGATGAGCATATGCTTGACATGTTCTTAAAATGCTTGATATGCTCCTATATTTGATTGAGATCATATGTAATGAACATTTTGATATCAAATTTAGAATTTTAATGAAGCATTCATGAAGTATATGCTAAAATTATTTTTTTTATTACTTCATGACTCATGTTGGCAATTTAATTGAAACACATTATATATTTTTATTGCAGATATACTCAAAGTTTTATCATTATTAAAAAGGAAGAGATTGTAGACTCTATTATTGATTTTGATGGTTACCAAACTTTGAGTAATTATAAATTTAATCATCTCTTTCAAAGATGAATGTAGGTCTTTCCAGGTTTTTAATTTGAAAAATTTATCCATGAAAAATATCTCCTCAAAATAAGCTAAGTCAAAGATATTTAAGATGAATTTTCTAAGTTTAGACTTAGTGGAGTCGACCCTAGAAGGCTAAGAGCCGACCTTTGGACTAAAATAGACTGAAAATAAAGAGATTTTAAATTTCAGGATGTTCAGAAGTTGACCCATGAGAAAGGAGTTGATTTAGGCATTTTGGAATTAATTGGCATATACTCGAGTCGATTTATGAATAGTAGGAGTTGACTCTATCAAAGAAGATAAAGAATCATATTTTCAGGATCCCCAGTTCAAGTTAACCGTAGAAGAATTTGAGTCAACCCCAATAGGCCGAGTCGATTCACAAAAGTGGTGAGCCAATCCTCTCAGGAAAAGATAGAATACAAGATTTTTAGACTCTAAGATCGAGTTGGCTCGTGGGGAGCTCAAGTCGACCCTTGAGGAATTGAAGTTGACCCCTCACACAAGATCAACAATAGTGGCTAGTTTTCTATACTTCTCTAATGGATATTTTTTTACTACAAAGTCTAGTTCAAGCCTTTCAATGATCAAAACTCATTCTCCAGTCAATATCAAGCTTATAAAAAGCTAAAGAGTCAAATTAAAAAACAAGAGAAAGAGAATAAAAGAGGAAAACATTTTAGAATAAAAGAGGAAAACATTTTATCGTACACTGAATATCTTTAAAAAGAAAGAAAAAAGAAGGATTTTAGTACAAAATCCAGAGGACTTTCAAGAGTGATCATTTCTAACATCTTCAACATCCTTTCAAGCATCATTTGAAGAGAAATTCAAGCATTTAAAGAGAGCAATTTAATAGCAACTTCTTTATGTTTCAAAGAATTCAATTTTTTTATTTTTGTTTTGAGCTGAAATTTTTTATCTTATATTTTATTTTCTTTACAACTTTTTTTAGGAAAAAAAATTGGAATAAAGGCCTGTCTAAGTTTGGAGTTGGATATTGTATGTTTTGATTGATGAGCCTGTAAAATCAACTGAGTTGATTGTGAGTCCAAAAAAATTATCGATGTAAGATTTTGGTTGATGATTCTAGAAAATTAATTTAATTTATTTATGAGCTTGGATAAAATAAACATACTATAATTAAAAAAATTATAATAAAATTTTCAAGAAAAGCTTGAAGAGTACGTAGGTACAGAATTTATCGAACCATTATAAATTTTCTTATATCTATGTTGTGCTTGATTTTATTTATTTTATTTGCATTTAGTACTTGCTTTACCTGATTTTAATTCTTATATTGCAGTCTTTATATTTTATTTCCTTTGCTGTATATATCAAACACCTCATAAGTACTTTAGTTAAGTTAATTGAAGCACATTGTTGGGGACAAACCCCGCTCCCACCGAAGTCCATCCTAATGCTTAGCCTAATACAATCAATAATCATGGAAGAGCTTCGATCGAAAATTCTTCTCCAGCAGCTAAACCTTAGCCAAACTCCTTCAGTCAGCCAAACACCTCAGTGACCGAGCACCAGCCGAACTCTTCCATCGATCGAACCCCTCTCGAACTCCCCCAGCGATCGAATTTTTGCCGAACTTCTTCAGGAGCTGGACTCCTCTCAGACATCTCCTTCGACCGGATTCCTTCAGGAGCTAAACTCCTTTTGAATTTCTCCTTTAGTTGGATCCCCTCAGGAGCCGAGCTTCTTCTGAACTTCTTCTTCGGATGGATTTCGAATGCCTGCTTTCTTCAGATGGCATGACTGTCATTGTCGGTCTAGCGGTACCTCTCTCTCCATAACAAACCTCACACAGCCCACAATGAGATGGTATGACTATCACTATTAGTCTGACGGTACTTCTCTCTCCATAGCAAACTCCATGCAGCCCTGAGCGGCCTCCTATCGAATAGTATGGCTGTCACTATCAATCTACTATAGGCTCCATCTATAAAAAGGGATCTCTTTCTCGAAGCTCTCTTCTTCCTTTCAAAACTCTATCGAACTCTTTTCTGAGTACTCCATTTCTGTTGGTTAGAAGAGCTGACTTGATTGTCAGAGGGTTCTACCGGAGCTACCACCACTGACTCCGGATGAAACTTTATTTTGCAGATTACCAACGGTGACCTCGTCTTTCTCGACTCCAGCTCGATCCGACGTCAACCAGATTCTGCACCAACAAAATTGACGCTAGAGGAAGGGCCCTCTATTTTTGAGGTACCCTTGTTCTTAAAGAAGTGTTCAGTCGATCCTACCGACCTTCTTCTTCAAGGTTCATCTCCATCCTCTTCCTCGATCCCAAGAAATACCTCCAAAGAAGGTGACTATCCGAAGATCTACCGCTTCTACCGTCAGGTCTGAGCCAGATCCATCTATTCCTGCTCCATCATCGATGCTTCAACCACCACCTCCATCGATGGCCATGGTAGATCAAAGCAGTTTAACCTGCTAATACAGTGGATTTAAGACCTCACCAAAATGGTGCAGACCATGCGGTAGCCTTCGATGGTGATTTTGTCAAAAAATCCATCATCAGGATGTCAAGAATCTATCCTAAGAAAGAGCATTTGATCTAGCATACCCATCACTCTTAAAAAGAAAAAATAGAGAGCAGAGGATCCGTATTCGGATCATGATTCTCCTCTAAAAGAGATCTTTCCCATCTATAGCTGAAAGCCATCCAAGATCTGCGACCAAGACGACATCCTCGATCACAAACTACAAAAAATGGATTGGTGGATTGAAGAACTCTGCCATATCGCTCCGACTTCCCATGACGACATCTTCATCGATTCTCCTTTCTCTTTCTGAATTATGCAAAAGCCTATTCTGCCGAACTTCAAGCTCCCCTAACTTGAAAGCTACGATAGAACCTCTGATCCGATCGATCATCTGAAAGCCTTTCGGACCATGATGCTGCTCCATGGAGCATCAGATGCCATATTATGTTGAGCTTTCCCATCTACCTTAAAGGGAGCAGCAAGAAACTGATACTCGATGTTAAAGTCAGGTACAATCTTCTCCTTTGATCAGATGAGCCATTAGTTTGTGGCTCACTTTGTCAGCAGCCGATGTCCACGCCGAGGTTTGAATTTTCTGATGAATGTCAAGCAGAATGAGGGAGAATCCATCCGAACTTATGTCATCCAATTTAGTGCTGCTGCTTTGGAGGTCCAAAACCTGAACCAGTTTGTTGTAATGGCCGCACTCAAGGACGGCCTTCAGAAGAATGATTTGCTATTCTTCCTAGAAAAGAAGTATCCCAGGGACTTTATCGATCTGCTAGCCCAGGCCGAGAGATATGCCCGTGCGGAGGAAGCCTTCAAGTTGAAGGATGAAGAAGCCATAGGAGAGCGGCAGACGGGCGGGTCTAGTAAACCCGCAGTTGATGGAGGGCCGAATGAAGTTCGACCGTGCTCACGGACTCCCCCCGAGCACAAGCAAGCTTGAACTCCTCCTCGAGTTCATCATTAAAGAAGTTTCGATAGAAGAGCATGAAGAAGTCCTCCCCCCGAAAGGTTCCGCAACTATGCCCCCCTTAATGCTCCTAAAATTCAAGTTCTGATGAAAATTAAGAATCAGCTACCAAGATCAGAAGAATTACGATCTCCCCCAAACAAGCATGATTTAAGCAAGTACTGCCTCTACCATCATGACCACGATCATGATACTGAAGAATGCATTCAACTTTGAGACAAAATTGAGGAGCTCATCAAGAGAGACCGGTTGGATCGATTTCTTAGATGCCGACCTGAAGTAAGAGAAGATCAGTCAAGGGCACTATCATAGTCAGAACCACCAATAAGAAAGGAATAACAAGGAGATCGGCCATCTCTCGACATCATCAACCCTATCTTTGGGTCTCGAAGCTCATCAGGAGAGGCCGGCTAGATCGATTCCTTAGACGCCGGTCTGAAGTAAGAGAAGATCGACCAAGGGCACTGCCGTAGCTAGAACCACCAATAAAGAAGGAATAACAAGGAGATCGACCGCCTCTCGACATCATCAACCCTATCTCTAGGGGACTTAGTGCTTCGACGAGCCACCATCTCTCAACCTCAAAGCCAGGGGAAACTTGCCCTAGATTGAAAATGCTGGTCTGAAATAGAGAAGATCGTCTGGTATGGAACTTATCGTCTGAAGAAGCTCAGAGGAACAACGCTCCCACGACCTTTGAATTTAAAAAATCTGAGATTGTACTATCAATAATTTTTTTTCAATAAAACTCATCTATTTCAGTATTATTGTTTCTTGATGCAAAAACTACGTGATGACAGGGAAGAAGCAATTAATAGTTGGTCCTACTAGGAACAGGAGGAGAACTTCATCCTAACATAAGCAAATCGAAGGCCTTCAACCTTGGCTGAAGATAAGATCTTTTTCGAGCTTCAAAGTCTACATCAATAGGAGATAAGATCTCCTTCAACCTTAGCTGGAGATAAGATCTCTTCCGAGCTTCAAAGTCTACGTCAATAGGAGATAAGATCTCCTTCAACTTTGGCTAGAGATAAGATCTTTCCGAGCTTCTACGTCAATAGGAGATAAGATCTCCTTCAACCTTGACTGAAGATAAGATCTCCCCGAGCTTCAAAGTCTACATTAATAGGAGATAAGATCTCCATCAAACTACTCGACTGGAGATAAGATCTTATTCCGAGCTTCTACGTCAATAGGAGATAAGATCTCCTTCAACCTCAGCTGGAGATAAGTTCTCTCCGAGCTTCAAAGTCAATGTCAATAGGAGATAAGATCTTCTTCAACCTCGGCTGGAGATAAGATCTCCTCCGAGCTTCAACTTCAACATCAATCTTAGCTGAAGATAAAGATCTTTTCTGAACCTCTTCAACCTCGGCTGAAGATAAGATCTCCTCCGAAGCTTCAAGTCTACATCAACAGAAGAAAGATCTCCTTCAACCTCGGCTGGAGATAAGATCTCCTCCGAGCTTCTAACATCAAAAGAAAATAAGATCTCTTTCAACCTCGGCTGGAGATAAGATCTATCGAAGCTTCAAAGTCTACATCAACAGAAAGAATAAGATCTCCTTCAACCTCGGTTGGAGATAAGATCTCCCCCCGAGCTTCAAAGTCTACATCAACAAGAGATAAGATCTCCTCAACCTCGACTGAAGATAAGATCTCATCCGGCTTCTATGTCAACAGAAGATAAGATCTTCTTCCTCGACTGAGATAAGATCTCTCCGAGCTTCAAAGTCTACGTCAATAGGAGAATAAGATCTCCTTCAATCTCGGCTAGAGATAAGATCTCTCCCAAGCTTCTGAGTCTACCTCAATCAGAAAATAAGATCTCTTCCAAGCTTCGAGCCAACCTCGACTGGAGATAAGATCTCCACTGAGCTCAATAGGAGATCGAGATCTCCTTTAACCTCGATTAGAGATAAGATCTCTCCTCAAGCATTCAAAGTCTATCGTCAATAGGAGATAAGATCTTCTTCAACCTTGATCGAGCCAATCTCCTCCGAGCTTCTACGTCAATAGGAGATAAGATCTCCTTCGAGCGATCGAGTCAATCTCGACTAGAGATAAGATCTCTCCCAAGGTTCAAAGTCTACGTTAATAGGAGATAAGATCTCCTTCAACCTCGGCTAGAGATAAGATCTCTTTCGAGCTTCAAAGTTAATGTCAATAGGAGATAAGATCTCCTTCAACCTCGACTGGAGATAAGATCTCCTCCGAGCTTCAATTTCAACGTCAACATGAGATAAAATCTCCTTCAACTTTAGCTGGAGACAAGATCTCCTTTGAGCTTCCACTTCAACATCAATCTCGATTGGAGACAAGATCTCTCCCAAGCTTCAACCTCAACGGATGCAGAGCCTGAAAAGAAACTTCGGCGATCGCCTTTTTTATACTCCCTTCCTTCGAATTTCGAATTCGAAAGTGGGGGGACTATTGTTGGAGATAAATTCCGCTCCCGTCGAAGTCCATCCCGATGCTTAGCCTAATGCAATCGGTAATCACGGAAGAGCTTCGATCGAAAATTCTCCTCCAATGACAAACTTTAGCTGAACTCCTTCAGCCGACCGAACTTCTCAGCGATTGAGCACCAGCCAAACTCCTCCATCGGCTGAACCCCTCTCGAACTTTCCCAGCGGTCGAATTTCTGCTGAACTTCTTCAGGAGCCGGACTCCTCCCAGACATCTCCTTCGACCAGATTCCTTCAGGAGCTGAACTCCTTTCGGATTCCTCCTTCAGTCGGATCCCCTTAGGAGCCGAGCTTCTTTCGGACTTCTTCTTCGGACGAATTTTGAACGCCTGCTTTCTCCAGACGGCATGGTTGCCATTGTCGATCTGGTGGCACCTCTTTCTCCATAACAAGTCCCACGTGACCCACAAGCAGACGATATGGCTGTCACTATCAGTCTGGCGGCACCTCTCTCTCCATAGCAAACCCCACGTGGCCCCGAGCAGCCCCCTACCGGACAGTATGGTTGTCACTATCAATCTATTACAGGCTCCGTCCATAAAAAGGGATGCCAAATACATTTTCTCGAAGCTCTCTTCTTCCTTCCAAAACTCTGCCAAACTTTTTTCTGAGCACTTTATTTCTATTGGTTAGAAGAGTTGACTTGATCATCGAAGAGTCCTGCCAGAGCCACCATCACCGACTTTGGATGGGACTTTATTTTATAAGTCACCGACGGCGACCTCGTCTTTCTCGACTCCAGCTCGATCCGACATCAATCAGATTATGCACCAATACACATCATAGATTAAGTATGTAATTTAGCTAAAATTTTTAAAAAATTTAATTTATCTTTCCTCTTGAATTGCTATCTTTCTATCAGGTTTTGAATGAGAGAAAATCATCAAAATTATATCTAAGGGCAAAATTAAGTCGATTCAAATAGCTTGAGAACTAAATTTTAACCTTTTGTAGTTTAAAGTTCATCTAAAAAAAATTCGACTTGGTTCAAAAATTAAAAATATAATTTATTTTTATTAATTTTATTTATAATTATAGATAAATGAAAATTTTATTAGGTGCCTCGTTAGGGCACGAGGTTGGACCTGTGTAGTTCGTCCGCGTCAGCATGGGGGACAGGTGGACAAAAAAGAGATGGGGAGGACAAAAGAGCACAGCATTTCTGTGTCGCTTTCTCTTGGGCAGTGAAAAACAAATAGCTCCCTCTTCCATGTTGCGTTACAAGACAAAGGGCATTGACCCAAGTAAACGCTTAGGATGGTGCGCGGCATTAAATTATAGACTAGGGACCACACCATACCACCAAGCCAACATCAACTCACTAACAAATCCTGATCAAGATAGACATCGGAGGACCTCCCACACGTCACGCCAGGCCTTTTCTATCACCACATGCAGCATGTAGGTCTCACCTAGTTTAATGATTAAGGCTTGAATAATGGAGGCATCCTCTGAGTAATGGGGGTGTTTTTTTAAGTATCAAGGATTTGGTTAGACGTATATTATAAGAGTTGAGTGTTATTTTTGCTTGGTTTTGTTCTTTGTCGTTGGGACTTGGCTTGGGACCGGCCTCCAAGATCCGAGCCGTCTCGCCGGCTCATTTTGACTGAATGAACTCAACGATGCCATTTGTTTGTATGCCCGCATCTCCGAAGGAAGATATTGGTTGTTTGATGCAGTTGGTGTTTACGTGATTAAAGTGGTACGCGGCGGATAATTACATGCTAGGAGTTCAAGCAATTTGTTTCTATACACATTTAGGAAGCTTGTGGGAAGCAGGGCAGGCATGAATGTTGTATATGTTGTGTTGTTAGCACCGAAAGAAGCTAATAGATGTTGCGTAAGTTTAAACATGGAGATAATGAAATATAGACTCTTTCTTTGCGTAATTATCACCAAATAATTTAAGGTAGATGACCGTTTTCTTCGGCGAAGATGGTGACTTTATGTGGGGAATACATTCTTGAACTCTAAAATGTCATCGAGTTATCGAAATTTTACAGCAAAGCTATGTTCGAACAAAGGATCAGAGAATAATATCGTTTTGGGGGATAGGAAAAGATGCTTATTTTTCTAGAGTAAATGGATTTACCATAGGGACGATACCATATTTTCACATGAGCAGGTTTTGGACTTTTTGATGCAGTTGCTTCGCTCATTTGGATATGTCGTGGGCTTTGAAAATATGCATATGTTATCATGTAATACTTTGTTTAAAAATAAGTAGCAGTTGTAGTGGTTTCTTTGTCAAACATATTACAATCATGCATAAAGAAATAATCGTTCTTCCGGAGGAGTTCATTAATTTGAGTAGTCTATGACTTATATATGATTGCATGCAAACAACTTTATGTTGCAATCCAAAAGTAAAGGTACAATACAATAAATTAATAATAATATTTCTGCCTTCTAATTTAATCTGACGTTGGCGGTATGATCATGGACACAGAATTTAGGTGTGTTGCTCATTCCTCCTTGATTAGCTAGGCATAGAGTATGCCTCTTGAATGGTAGTGATATTATTATTATTATTATTATTATTATTTTCTTTTTAGAAAATATTGATGAACATTTGGGATATTCATGCATCTGGTTCATATAAATCCCAGGTCTAAATGTGCCGTGTGGAAACTATACTTGACTTGTGGACCAGACGCCATACCCAGCATCTAATTGTTGGTGCGATCTATAAACTCACCAAGAAATCTCACAAGAAATTTTGTAGCTTTATGCTACACTTTCAATTATGTTTTCAGTAGGTGGATTCCTTTCAATGTGCATGGATACGCACCTATGGTAGGCCTGTCATCCATCACCTTTTAGGATATTACAAATTACTATTTTGATGGATTCGTTCAAAAATTGTAAATTCCTTCCTCTACTTGTTCCGTTCCTTATTTCCTTTTGCAATTAATATGATATCCCTAGACGACCAATAATGCTAGAAAACTGGCTCGCGAGAATCCTTGCATCATTCAATTAATGGAGATTAAGATTGACAGAATAGCGGGGCTTAGTTGACTTGGCCCGTATACCGGACATCTCCACGATCCCTCAAGACTCGTAGGAATTGCGACCTATTAGTTGGAGAAAGATCGTAGAAATAAGCCGCAAGTAAACTTACGACAAAGAATATTGTAATTGCAGTCATCTTGTTAACGTCAACCAGTTTCAATAATCACCATCATCAATAGTTTGATGCATTGACTATTAGTTTCGCCCGACTAAATGCAGTTGATCAATTACTGATTAATAAGCTATGTTATTTTGGTTTAACAAATGATTGATGAATCAATGGGACTATAATAAAGATTGGTAATTTTTGCCAAAACATTAGGGTATTTCAGAGAACCTATGTCCATTTTTGTAAACAAACCGATCTCCGTATGCGTAGCGTCGTCGGATAGATTCAGAATAATTAAATAGATGCACCATCTTGGAAGGCCTTCGTCACCGGGTATATATAACTATAACACCCATTTCCCATGTCAACAAAATCGGCCTGTTCTGCGGCCATCCACGTCCCTTTGCGGTCGATGATATAAGCCCGGCAGATGGCATTCTTGGATAGGATATGGGCATTCTTGTCATAAAGTTATGACAACCTCTTCGGGCAATGAGGATGATTGAACGCTTCTTTGCCTGCAATCAAGGAAGTGGTCACGTCGGCTAGCCGTGTTGAATTCAAGTGGTTAAATTAACTCTGGATCTTTCTGGATACCAGATTTAATGATGGGCACGATTTTCATAAAGCTGGTTCTACTTTCAAATTATAGGCAGAATTTTTTCAATTGCCAACATTCCAGATTTAATGATGGGCACGATTTTCACAAAGCTGGTTCTACTTTCAAATTATGAGTGGAATTTTTGCAATTGCCATCATCCCTTCCCATGTTTTGGAGAACGACCAATCCATGGGAGCATAAAATCCCTAAACTGAGCTTACACATGGTAATCGATGGGTGGATAAATAGATGAGAGATAAAATAAATACCATCCGTGGAACTATATAATGGAATGAATATCTAAAGCAGTTCCTCCACTTTGCAGTAGCCATCGTATCTTTTGGAGTCTTTCGTCCTATGAAAGCTTTAATTCTTTTTTCCTCTTCCCTGGCATCACTTTTTTACAAATCTTCTTCTGACAAACCACAGTAAATTGATTGCTTTTTTCTTTTCTTTTCCTCGCACCAAACTAGTCAATCAGATTGGTCGGCTTCGTCTCATCACTCTGATGGCTCTAGTGGTATTGAACCAGAGATGTTTGCTCTCAGCGTGGAGGAGTGCATCTTAAACCAAGATTCTACTAGGATTACTTTAATCCACCTAGTTTCTCCTTTAGGATGCCCGGGAGTAAGGAGATGGCCAATGCTTGTTACCCTGCTTAAATTAGCCTTTTCAAGGAAACTTTGAAGGTGGGGCTAAGGCTTCTCTTTCCTTTTTTTTTGTCATATTTCTTCTAAACATCTTTTGGTTAGTGCTCGCCTGGTTGGTTCCTAATGTATAGCAGCCCATCATCAGTTTTTTTTTATCTCTTCCATCTTTGCACGACATCTAAGATATGATTGAGCTAATTTGTACTTTCTTTTGAACGGATTTGGTGGAATGTCTTAGCACAAAAAGGTTTCCAATTGATCTAGGGCGGTCCTTCAGTCCATGACTGGAAGGATCATTTTCTTTTGTCTTGTCTTGGTAACCTTGGAATTCTAATATCTATTGAGGTAACCCCAATAAAAACTTAAACAAAGTTTCTGCTCTTTCTAACATTAAGCAATAGATCTTGGAGCCTTTGTGCAGTATCAAGGCTCCTCTTATTTGGAAGTTGTTGGCCGAATAGATCTTGGTCAATATCGGTTTGAGCCCTTGTTGGACCCTTCTTCAAATTATTATTGATTTTTTCTGACTTTAATTTTGTTTCTACAAATATGGTTGTTGCCGCGTTGGTGAGAAAGTTAGCTGTTGCCAAGTGCAAGGTGACGATGGGGGTCCTCCCATTTCCTGACACCAAGAGGCTATGTAAGGTCTCATTTTCACGTTCTAGTCAGGGTGCAGTTTCAACATCTCTAATCCATCGGATTAGAAAAAAAGAAGAAAATAAAATAAGAATACAACCAAGTATATGAATTAATCCAAAAGCTTGCCTCTATGGGGCATGCAAAACTTTACTATAAAAAAAAAAGAGATACAAGAGGAGATTACCTACTCGCAACTCACATATACAATCTTCTCAACAAGAAACTATTCTTACCAAACTTTCACTTGAAGATCCTTTGAAACGATCACAGTTCACTGTCTAGCTGTCTGCCCGAAGTCCCTGCTCCTACTGTCCATTGGCACTCTCTGAACTACTCTCTGTTGTCTCAGGTCTCACTAGAACAACTGCCAAGCCACCACTCTATAAAGTCTCGGATTGCTCCAGGCCTTTTAAAGACCTCAGTCTGTGTCTAGGTCGAAATCCAGTCTGATTCAACATCAAAAAACACCTCTTGCCATCAGATTGTGATCGCATCTCACCCTTACCACTTGATCATGCAATCATCGCATCTTTGCCCGCATAGACCGCGATAAAATTCCTATAGACCTCTTAAGGGTCTATAGAACACACGTGGGTACTGGTCCATAGTGGACCATGCCCAATCGCATGTGCTCGCATGGACTGCATGTGTGCCCGCAGGGCTGAGTCTGTGATAGACCTGCACGCACGCTAGGCTCACCAGTGCTAGGCCACGCCCCTACTGGGCCATGCATCGGTGCATGCTAGGCACCGGGCTATGCCCGCGCGCCTGCATGCTAGGCATGCGCCCGCACACTGGGCCGTGTCCATGCACCCATGCGCAGGGCCCAACTGGCCTGCTTCATCCTGCACTAGTCCATGGGTGTCGTTCGATAGTTTTGCATATTCCTTCATGCATATTTTCACCATTTGGACTCTGATTAGGATGTTCTTGGGCTCGTTGGACACCATTCATCATCCTGAACCTCGCTATGGGCTTAATGTGAGAGAATTCTAAGCATATTTTTCAGCAATCTCTATCTTGATTTGATATTCGATCTTCATCTATCCGAGAGTTCGTCTAGCATCCCCATGCCCTGAGATAATTGCCTGCTGATCATGGATAGACAAACATGAAAGTTGAGTCAAGCCGCTCAATCCCACTTCCCTCGACTGATGTGATCTTTCTGATCTAAGATCTGCTTAGGATAGCCTTCTGTGGTAATAAAAATTTTACCTTGCAACATCGCATGTCGTCCTTTTGAGTCTTCCGTTCCGTGCCTGATCCATCTCCACCTTGAGCTCCACCTCGCACTGGACTCTCTATCATGAGGTAATATTCTTCATACTTTCTTTCTTTTAATACCATCCTACCATCGTGCATGACCTTCAGAATTCTTCCATCAGCTTTCTATCTGAAGCCGGTCGAATTTAGTCTACTAAATGAGATTAGATTCTTTTTAAAGCTGGATATACATCGGACCTAATCCAACTTTTTTACTATTCCATCATGGAGCTTCATGCTGACCGTTCCACTATCCTTGATCTCACAGCTCGATCCATCTGGCAGGAATACAGTGCCCTTACTGATCTTCAAAGGGTCAAATAGCTCCTCTCTACAATATACATGATGAGAATAAGCATAATTCATAATTCACTGAAAGAAAAAAGTAGATATCTCATCAGTAATCAGAAGAACATCGCCATTATCTTCTGTATTACTACTGGCCATCGCTATAGTACCATATATCCGATCTTTGAGTTATGGACAATCCTTAACTCCATGCCCAACTCGTCGCATCGGTAGCACTTGATCTTGCTTTAGTCCCTCATTTTGGACTTAGATCGCCCGTCTCGTGATCTCCTGCCACTCCATCTTCTGTCACCATTATCTTTAGTCACCATCAGTGTCGAGTTATCACCTGAACTCGAGACTCGATTCTTCCGCATGAGAATCTTATTCTGGAGTAGTATAGAAGTCACCTCTTTCATTTTGATAGTACTCTTACCTACAAGAAGAGCAGTCACCAAAGACTCGAAAGAGAATGAAAGTGGTGATAGCAAGACCAATGTCCTGATCTTCTCCTCAACTTTTTTGCCAACATTGAAGAGGTTAGTGAGGATCTTTTGAAAGTTGGGTAGATGCTCCTGCACGCTCTAGCCTTCATTCATCCGTAGTTGATAGAACTGCCTCTAAAGAAATAGCATGTTGATGAGTGACTTCGTCATGTACAACTCCTCGAGCTTTGACCACAGTGCCATCGGAGAAATCTCATCAAGTACATGGATCACAACATCATCCGTTAGGTACAAGCAGATCATGCTCACCATTTGTATTTGGATCTACTTTCAATCATTTACCTCCATAGTGGCTGGCATCTCATCGTACAAGAGAGCATCGATTAACCCATGTTGAATGACGATATTCTTTATTCTTGCTTGCGATAAGAAGAAATTACTTTTCTCATCAAACTTGTTGATCTTCACCTTGATTGCATTTATCTTCTCCATATTCTTCAATCTTTATCATCATTGTTATAATTTGCGCTCTAGTACCGCTGGCTCTAATATCAAATTATTGGGGTATCAACTTACTCTGATACCACTTGATGAGGATCTCGTACCAGGATATTACGATATAAAGAAAGAAGAAAATAAAATAAGAACATAACCAAGTACGTGAATCAATCCAAAGACTCGCCTCCACGGAGCATGCAAAGTTTCACTATGAAAAAGAAAAAGATACAAGAGGAGATTATCCACTCTCAACTCACGTATACAATCCTCTCAACAAAAAGTTATCCTTACTAAACTCTCTCTTAGAGATCTTCTAAAATGACTGCGGTCCATTATCTAGCTGTCTGTCCAAAGCTTCTGCTCTTGTTGTCCGTCGACGCTCTTTGATTTACTCTCTATCATCTCAAGTCTCACCAGAACCACTGCCAAGCCACCACTCTATAAAGTCTCGAACTGCTCTAGGCCTTTTAAAGGCCTCAGTCCATGTCCAGGTCAGAATGCAGTCTGATTCAACATTAAAAATCATCTCTGGCCATCAAATCGCAATCACATCTCATCCTAACTGCTCGATCGTGCAATCACTGCATCTCTGCTCTCATAGACCACGATAAAATTCCTATAGACCTCTTAAGGGTCTATAGAATGCACGTGGGTGCTGGTCCATAGTGGACCGCATCCAATCATGCACGTTTGCATGGACTGCACATGTGCCCGTGGGACCGCATCCCATGTTGTGCCACGTGCCCAAGCACCAGGCCACGTCTGTGCACTCGCGCAAGGCCTGACTGGCCCGTGCGGCACGTCGGGCCTGGCGGCCTGCTAGCCTGCTTCATCCTGCACCGATCCATGGGTCCCATCCGACAGTTTTGCATGTTCCTTCGCATATATTTTTACCATCTGAACTTTGATTGGAATGTTTTTAGGCTCATTAGACTCCGCTCATCATCATGGACCTCGTTGTGGGCTTAATGTGAGAGAATTCAAGATATTTTTCTTAATAGTACCAACACTATCTCTATGTTCTATCCCCAAGGAGGATGTTTACCAACCCAACTGGGCTGTCAAGTCTTCTTCCTAAGCTCTGTTGGAGCCAAAGGTAGCTCGAGAGTTGGTGAGGAGTATCATTCTGATTGCTAATCAAGAGAAGTTCGAGGATGGCAATACTAGGTTCCTTTTTGATAAATCCATCCAAGCTACTGTTGAGGTGAATGATTCCTTGCATCTTGTAAATCTTCTACTGAGGTATTTCTTCTTTTATAGCTGATTTTCCTATTTTAGGGCATTGCCTATACTACACTCGTTTGCTAGCAATACCATCAACTCCAGTAGCACATTCAGGACATGAAGCAAGAGTGAGATGAGGTAGAGAAGAAGTTAGATGAGTTAGGGGCCAAGTTGAATGCCATTGTCATTGAGTTAAAGAATTTGAAAACTCAATGCAAGGTAATTTAACTACAAGCTACTAAGGTTGAGAAGGAGAAGGAAGCGGCCATGAAAGAGCAGCTTTGGTTGACAAGAAGATCCTCTTAGCTATGGAGGCATACAAGGCTTCTGTAGGTTATGAGAATGAGCTTGCCTTAGCTCCTATTGACTCTTTTCTTGTTGGCTTCGATGAATGCCGACGATAGACATAGTGAGGCTTCCCCAAGTTTGGCATTAGCTATCTTATCCCATATGAAGGTGGTGCAGAGGAAGTCCAGAAGGATAACGATGAGGAATAGGAGGAAGGCACCATGGAGTAGGTGTAACAGGATGGTGATGCACTCAGTCCTTCTGGATTTGCTTCCAACCTTGCCCAAAGCTGCTGAGAATCCTCTACCAGGCCTTGAGCAATAGGACTTGGTGTATGCATTCTTCTCTCTTCTTGGGGTCATCATGGAGGCGAGCTTGATCTTCTTTACAGTAGTCTGCCTCATAGGACCTAGTGTAGTCGGGTTTCTTCCTACTTGTAGTCGGGTTGCCAAGCTATTTTGTTCCTATATTTTTTAAATATTATTAATGATGGCATCTTTTGTTCATACCTTCTTTTGTGTGTCATGATATTTTGGTTATTGTGTTGTAGTCGTCGTTTATATGTTTAAGTAGGTCGAGCTTTGATCAGTTACCTTGGTGGCTTATTATGTACTTAGGCTAATGTATTGTATACTTGGTTGATCATCTATACAATGTAGGGATCTTGGCCCTACTTTTAGAATTATTCTACTGAGGTTGTAGACTTTGGCCCTTTTAGGTGTATTGATCATAGTTTGGATGTTGAAGTTCTCTGAGTCCCTATTTGGACTTGATGAGGTTGGGGATCTTGTGTACATCTTTCAATATGTGTCTATGGTTGATTCAAACCCTTGCTCTCCCTCTATTATCGATTTTGATTAATGGGTCTTGTCCATTTTGTAGTTGCTATATAGTTCAGCTTCCAACCTTGATGCCTTAATTCCTCATCTAAAAAGATGCATCTTTATCTCTTTAAATTCATTGCTTGGAATGTTGACTCTTTATCCTAGTATTTGGTTGCGCTCACTTGAATAGGTGGGTCATTGGCTCACTAGGTCTTCTATTGATTAGATTTTCTGGATAGCTAACACTCGCTGATCAGGCCAAATGTGCCTCCTCCCATTCAAGCTTAGCCTTGACTTGGTCTTTCTTCATCTTTTAGCTAATAATAGTTTAGTAGCTTCTTGGAAAGCTCGTCTTGACTTGCGGTACTCATATGTGACACCATCGATGGTCTCATGGGAGACTTGTTTGACATTTTGTTCATGATTTGGCTATTCGGCTCCTAGGCTAGGCCAATGGTAACAATAGGTTGGTGGTTTCTTAGGAGACTTATTTTAACTTGCAATGCTCTTACATGGCATCGTCGATGGTCTCTTGAAAGAATCTTTGACATTGTGTCCATGATTGGGTAATACTTTCTACACCACCTATGGTGTAAAAAATTAGACATGGAGCGCACCCTCCATTTGATTAGTCCATATGGCACTTTCATGGCATGACATGATGTATGTTATTTTTCATCCAACTAGGCATATGAAAGCATTAAAAAAATGAAGGTGTTTTGCCATTCCATCACTGAGCACATTTAATGTACATCATATTCTACTTTCTAATTTTAACACGATGAAAATGCCTTTTTCCTCCAAGATGAAGTATTTTTACTATTTGACAGTCAGGTTGAATATTTTAAATACTACTCTCCTCTCTTTTTTCTCATTTTGTTGAGCTTTTGCTTAAGCATCTGGATGTTCAAGATTTAGTCTATAGCGAGAAGTATGCATTCAACCTTATTGGCTAGTATCTAGATGCCATAATATTATTCATCCAAGCAATATATTCCATCTATCAGGTAAAATACCATCTGTAGATCCTTTAATATATTTTTTCTGCAGTTCTTTTAATACAATAGCTTTTTGGATAGTTAAATACTTATAGATAAAATTTTATGTCAATATTATGACATCCTACAGGTAAAACATCTCTCAAGTATATTTTTTTAACATTTTTATGATATCCTACGTCAAAATTATGACATTCTATGTTAAAATTATGACATCCTATATGTAAAGTACCTTTCGAAGATAGTTTTGACAATATTATAGCATATTAGATTATAAATATGATATTATATGCTAAAATTATAACATTTTATAGGTAAAACACCTTCCAAATATATCTTTTGATGTTTTTATGATATTTTTGTATCAAAATTATACCATCCTGCAGGTAAAACACCTCATAGATATATTTTTTTGATATTTTTATGACATCCTATGTCAAAATTATGACATTCAATATTAAAATTATTACATCTTGCATGTAATAATATCTTTCGAAGATAGTTTTGACAATGTTATAACATGTTAGATTGCAAATATGATATTATAGGTTAATATTATGATATCCTATAGTTAAAATATCTCTTAAAAATATTTTTTTAATATTTTTCTATGCCAAAATTTTATAATTTTAATTTTTAATATCATAATTTTGACATAGGATATCATAATTCTATGTTCGAAGATATTTCTACTTTAGGATATCATAATTTTGATTCTTAATATTATAATTTTGACACAGAATATCAAAATTATGACATCGAAGATATTTCTATTTTAAGATATCATAATTTTGATCCTTAATATTATAATTTTGATATAGAATATCAAAATTATGATATCAAAAATATTTTTTATTCTAGGATGTCATAATTTTAATCCTTAATATCATAATTTTGATATAGAATATCAAAATTATGATATCAAAAATATTTTTATTTCAGAATATCATAATTTTAATATCTTATGTTAAAATTAAGATATTAAAAATTAAAATTATGACATCTTATAACAGAAATATCTTCGATGTCATAATTTTAAGATTCTATATCAAAATAATGATATTAAGGATCAAAATTATAATATCCTAGAATAAAAATATTTCAATCTCATAATTTTGATATACTGTATCAAAATTATGACATCCTAAAATAGAAACATCCTCGATGTCATAATTTTAATATTTTATGTCAAAGCTATGATATTATACATTAATATTATGATATCTTATAGATAAAATATTTTTTAAATATATTTTTTAATATTTTTATAGTATTTTTATATCAAAAATATAATATCTTAAATATAAAATATATCTTAAATATATCTTCTAATATTTTTATAATATCTAATGTTAAAATTATAATATTTAAAATCAAAATTATGACAATCCTACATGTAAAATATCTTTTAAAAGTAGTTTTGATAATATTATAATATATTAGATCATAACTATGATATTATATATTAATATTATAAAATTTTATAGATAAAATATCTTTTAAATATATTTTTTGATATTTTTATAGTATTTTTATATAAAAAATATGGCATCCTATAGGTAAAATATCTCTCAAATATATCTTATAGTATTTTTATGATATTTAATATTAAAATTATTTAAAGTTAAAATTATGATATCTTATATATAAAATATCTTTTAAAAGTAGTTTTGATAATATTATAACATACTAGTTAGATCAAAACTATGCTATTATATGTTAATATTATGACATCTTATAAATAAAATATTTTTTAAAAATAGTTTTTAATATTTTTATAAAAAATATGATATCCTATAGATAAAATATTTTTTAAATATATCTTTTTAAATTTTTATAACATCAAATATTAAAATTATAATATTTAAAGTCAAAATTATGACATCCTATATGTAAAATATCTTTTAAAGATAGTTTTGATATTATTATAATATACTAAATCATAACTATAATATTATATATTAATATTATGATATCTTATAGGTAAAATACTTTTTAAATATAATTTTTGATATTTTAATAGCATTCTTATGGCAAAAATATGGCATCATGTAGGTAAAATATATCTTAAATATATCTTTCAGTATTTTTATGACATTAAATATCAAAATTATGCTATTTAAAATTAAAATTATGATATCTTATATGTAAAATAATTTTTGAAGATAGTTTTAATAATATTATAATATACTAGATCATAACTATGATATTATATATTAATATTATGATATCTTATAGGTAAAATATCTTTTAAATATAATTTTTGATATTTTTATAGTATTTTTATGTCAAAAATATTACATCCTATAAAACACATCTCAAATATATTTTTTAATATTTTTATAATATTTAATATCAAAATTATATATTTAAAATTAAAATTATAACATCCTGCATGTAAAACATCTTTTAAAGATAGTTTTGATAATATTATAATATAGTAGATCATAACTATGACATTATATGTTAATATTGTAATATTTTATAGATAAAATATCTTTTAAATATAATTTTTGATATTTTAATAGCATTTTTATGATAAAAATATAGCATTCTATAGGTAAAATATTTTTCAAATATATCTTTCATCATTTTTATGACATCTAATATGCATTAAAATGGATATTTTATGGCATCTATAGATAAAATACCTTCCAAATATGACATCTATTATAGGTATGATATTTTAAAATAGATAATTTATATCTTTTATATATATTTTTTGACTTCAAATAAATTTTTGTATATTTTCTACAGAAATTTTTGTAAATGATCAGTTGGATGAGGCTTCATATGGTGGTTGCCATGAGAATCCATCTTTTTTTAGTACACCACATATAGATAATAATTTATGACAAGAACAGAAGCGCAGGAGAAACAAGAAAGAAGATTATCAAGGATGAAATATTATAAATTTCTTATTATTTATTATAATTTATAAATTAAATATTTTAATTTTATCAAAATATGAAATATATTATAGCAGATATTTAAAAAATCTATTAGTTTAATAAAATATCATCTTAAATTTTTGCAAATATTATGTTCAAGAATATTTTTTGCGATATTATAAGTTAATATTATAACATCTTATAGGTAAAGCATCTCTTAAATATTTTTTTTGATATTCTTATAATATTTTTATGTCAAAAATATAGCATTCAATAGGTAAAATATCTTTCAAGTATATCTTTCAATAATTTAATGATATCTAATATTAAAATTATGATATCTAATATTAAAATTATGATATAGGATGTTATAATTCTGCGTTCGAGGATGTTTCGACTCTCAAGGATGTCATAATTTTGATTCTTAATATCATAATTTTGACATAGGATATAATAATTTTACATTCAAGAATGTTTCTATTCTAAGATGTCATAATTTTGATACTTAATATCATAATTTTGATATAGAATATTATAATTCTACGTTCGAAGATATTTCTATTTCAGGATGTCATAATTTTAATTTTTAATATCATAATTTTAACATAGAATGTGATAAGATGTTATAATTCTATATTTGAAAATATTTCTCTTTTAGAATATTATAATTTTGATCCTTAATATCATAATTTTGATACAGGATATCACAGGATGTCATAATTCTTTATTTGAAAATATTTTTATTTTAGGATGTCATAATTTTAATTTTTAATATTATAATTTTGACATAGGATGTTATAATTTTGCATTCGAAGATGTTTCTATTTTTGGTTATCATAATTTTGATATTTAATATCATAATTTTGATATAGAATATCATAATTCTATATTTACAAATATTTTTATTTTAGGATATCATAATTTTAATACTTAATATAATAATTTTGATATAGAATATCATATTTCTACGTTCGGAGATATTTCTTCTCTAGGATGTCATAATTTTTATGCTTAATATTATAATTTTGATACAAAATATCATAATTCTATATTCGAAGATGTTTCTATTTTAGAATATCATAAAAATATCAAAAAATATATTTAGAAGATATTTTATCCATAAGATATTATAATATTAACTTAAAATATTACAGGAAACTTACTTGAATGCAATATTTATAGAAATTTAAGATGATATTTTATTAAATTAATAGATTTTTCAAACATCTGCTATAATATATTTCATATTTTGATAAAATTAAAATATTTGATTTATAAATTATAATAAATAATAAGAAATTTATAACATTTCATCCTTGACAAACTCCTTCCTCATTCCTCCTGCGCTTCTCTTCTTATAATAAATTATTATCTCTATATGGTGCACTAAAAGAAGATGGATTCTCATGGCAACCACCACATGAAGTCTTATCCAACTGATCATTTATAAAAATCTCTATAAAAATGTACAGAAGATTATTTAAAGTCAAAAAATGCATATAGAAGACATAAATTATTCATTTTAAGATATCATACCTATAATGGATGCCATATTTGAAAGGTGTTTTATCTACAGATGCCATAAAGTATCCATTTTAATGCACATTAGATGTCGATATATTTAAGAGATATTTTACCTATAAGATGCTATATTTTTGCCATAAGAATACTATTAAAATATTAAAAAATATATTTAAAAGATATTTTACCTATAAGATATCATAATATTAACATATAATGTCATAATTATGATCTAATATATTATAATATTATCAAAACTATCTTTAAAAAATATTTTATATATAAAATTATTATAATTTTAATTTTAAATATCATAATTTTGATATTAAATATCATAAAAATATTAAAAAATATATTTAAGAGATATTTTACATATAGGATACCATATTTTTGATATAAAAATACTATAAAAATATCAAAAATTATATTTAAAATATATTTTACCTATAAGATATTATAATATTAACATATAATATCATAGCTTTGACATAGAATATCAAATTTATGATATCGAGAATATTTCTATTTTAGGATATAATAATTTTAATCTTTAATGTTATAATTTTGATACAGTATATTAAAATTATGACATCAAAAATATTTTTATTAGAGGATATCATAATTTTAATTTTTAATATCATAATTTTGATATAGGATGTCAAAATTATGATATCGAGAATATTTTTATTTCAGAATGTCATAATTTTGATCCTCAATATCATAATTTTGACATAAGATATTAAAATTACGATATTCTAGAATAGAAATATCTTTGATATCATAATTTTGATATTTTATATCAAAATTATGATATTAAGAGTCAAAATTATGATATTTTAGAATAAATTTTTTTTTGATGTCATAATTTTGATATTCTGTATAAAAATTATAATATTAAGGATTAAAATTATAACATCTTGGACTAAAAATATTTTTGATATTATAATTTTAATATTCTATATCAAAATTATGATATTAAGGATCAAAATTATGATATCTTATAATAGAAATATTTTTAAATGCAGAATTATGATATTCTGTGTCAAAATTATGATATTAAGGATTAAAATTATGACATCTTGAAATAAAAAAATATCAAAAAAATATACTTGAGAGATATTTTAATTGTAGAATATCATAATATTAATATATAATATTATATTTATGATCTAGCATATTATAATATTATCAAAATTATCTTTGAAAGATATTTTACATGCAAAATGTAATAATTTTAATATTGAATATCATAATTTTAATATAGAATATTATAAAAATATTAAAAAATATATCTATAAGATATTTTATCTATAGAATATCATAATTTTAATTCAAAAATACTATAAAAATATCAAAAAATATATTTAAAAAATATTTTATCTATAAGATATCATAATTTTAGCATATAATATCATACTTATAATCTAGTATGCTATAATATTATTAAAATTATCTTCTAAAGATATTTTATATATAGAATATCATAATTTTAACATAGAATATCATAATTTTGACGTAGAATATTATAAAAATATTAAAAAAATATACTTGAAAGATGTTTTACCTATAGGATGCTATAATATTAACATAGAATTTTACTTACAGGCGTTTAACTATTAAAGAAGTTGTTGTATTAAAAAAACTATAAAAAAAATATTAAAGAATCTATAGATGATATTTTATCTAATAGATGGGATATATTACTTGGATGGATAATATTATGGCATCTAGATGCTAGCCAATAAGATCGAATACATACTTCTCGCTGTAGACTAAATCTTGGATATTTAGATGCTTAAACAGAAACTCAATAAAAAAAAAAAAGAGAGAGAGAAGAGTAGCATTTAAAATATTCAATATGACTGTTAAATAGTAAAAATACTTCATCTTGGAGAAAAGAATATTTTCGTCATGTTAAAGTTGAAAAGTAGAATATGACGTACATTAAATATGCTCAGTGATAGAACAGCAAAATATCTTTATTTTTTTTATGCCTTCAGATGCTTAGTTGGATAGAAAATGATATACATCACGTCACGCCATGAAAGCACCATATGGACCAATCAGATGGGATGGTACACTCCACGTTTGAAGCTCAACAAGATGAGAAAAAAAAAAGAGAAGAATAGCATTTGAAATATTTAACCTAACTGCTAAATAGTAAAAATACTTCATCTTGGAGGAAAAGAGTATTTTCGTCATGTTAAAATTAAAAAGTAGAATATGATATGCATTAAATATGCTCAGTAATGGAACGGCAAAATACCTTTATTTTCTTTATGTCTTCAGATGCCTAGTTGGATAGAAAATAGCATACATCACGTCATGCCAAGAAAGTACCATATGGATCAATCAGATGGGGCAGTGTGCTCCATGTCTGATTTTTTACATCGTAGGTGGTGTAGAAAGTATTACCCGTCCATGATTTGGCACTTCAACTTATACCCAGGCCCATAGAAATTCTTATTGGGATCTTTGATGAGCTTGCTCAGTTTGTTTCTTTAGAAGCATTTTTAGTTGGTGGTTAATATATCAAACATGCATTGCTTAGCTATTTTTTGAACACAAAAGTATACTTCATCCATTTATTATAGAGTTTAAAATTACAACTCTTATTGATATACACTCGGAGGTTATTAGAATTTCATGTTTGGTGTATTAGAGTTCCATTGAGTTGCTCAAGTTGATACATGCTGAGATGGATGACTTTCATAGTATTATTCGTGCCATTTGGGTGTGAGTTTCTTGTCATCACCTTGTCGAGTTACCTTAGATTTTCAGTGGATGAAATCTCCTTGTTGGAAAAGCTCTATTTTAACTAGGGATTTGTAGTATCAAATTGCCCATTATTGATAAGTGGCTATCCTGATGCGAGCTCATTCTTGAGCTTCATCCAGCCAGTCCAAGTTAGCATAGAGATTCTTGACATTGGCTTGCTCATCATATGTCTCAAACCAATAGGACAGGATGCCAATCTCCATAGGACAGGATGCCGATCTCCATAAGAATGACAGCTTCAGCATTGAAGGAGAGATTAAAAGAAATTTCTCTAATAGGAGTGTGATGTATGGTACACCCATAGAACACTAGATAGTTGATCCATTCAAAGGCACTTGGCTCAGTCAAGCTTGGTCTTCAAGCCTAGAAAATAGTGCATTAGTTACCTAACCTTCACCATTGGCTTAAGCATGGCAAACCAAGATAAGCCGATGATCGATGCTATGCTTGAAGCATAGTTCTCTGAATTGGGCATTACCATTATCGGTGATAAGGATTCGAAAAATTCTAAATCAGCATATAATGGACTTTCAAACAAAACTCTATGTATTTTCCTCAATAAGCCAACCTAAGGGCTCTACCTTAAGTCATTTTGTAGAATAGTTGATGCAACAATGAGGAACTTCCTCTGTCTGATAACTTGTGGGAAAGGACCTTGAAAATCCATCCCCCATCAGACAAATGGCCATGGAGCTTTGATTGAGGACATTCTGTAGTTGGTCGATGCTAAACATTAGCATGCCTTTGATATTGGTGCACTTCCAAATGACCTAAGCTTTATCGTTCTATAGAATGGGCTAATAGTATCTTTGTCTCAACACTTTATATGTAAGAGCTCTACCCCCTGAGCGATTTTCACATATATTTTCATGGATTCTTGAAAGACATACTCAGCTTCGATGGATTGGGGGCATTCAAGGTATAACAATATAAAGGGTCTCTTGTATAATTGCTCTCTTATAATCAAACTATATCAAGCTGGCTCATGCTTAAGTTGATCGGCCTTCTGACCGGTGGAGAGACTCCCTTCCTTGAGATAATCAATGATAGCATTCATATAGATTGCTTAGGAGAAATTCTACTTGATTTTGAGTTTCATCAATGCTTTGTCTACCAAGTACTTTAAAATAGGTCATTTGGCTTAGATCGGAACATTTTGAGCTAGCTAATTTGGAGAGAATGTTTGCCTTCACATTTTCTTTCCTAGGTATTTGCAAAAATTCAAACTTATAGAAAGTAGAGGATACCTCCTTTATCTTTGGTAGATATTTAATCATAGACAGATCTCGGGCATCATAATCTCCTCAAACTTGGTTGACCACTAGCTGTGAATCACTATAAGCTTGGAGTTAGGTTACTCTAATGACTTGGACCATCGTTTGATGATGAGGGCTTTATGTTCTACCTCATTGTTAGAAGTTTTGAAGTTAATTATTAGAGTATACTCGGCCACGATGTCCTTAGTGCTAGAAAGGATTAGACTAGCACCCTCCTACAGTAGCATCAACATGAAGCATCCAATAAGATTGTTCTTCTGATTCGCAAAGCTTAGGTTTGGCTTCATCTTCTATGTAGTCTTTCGACCTAGTTTCTTCCAACATAGTACACTCAACCTTGAAGTCATGAGAGCATGTGCTTTTTAGAGTAGTTCTGGGCTGATATTTTGTCTAATCCTCTAAGCTCAATAGTTCACTTGGCTAGGTAGCCAAAGATCTATGGTCTCTTTAGTACTTGCTTTAATGGTTGATCAGTCATGATGATGATTATGTGAGCTTGGAAATATAGTCATAATCTTCAGTCGGAGATAATCAAGGAATAATCCACTTTCTCTATTCTTGAACACCTCATCTTGATATTTTGAAATAATTTGCTTACATAATAAATAGGGTTCTAACTTCCAGACTCTTTCCTAATAAGGACTGAACTAATTGATGAAGATGAGAGAGTCATATAGGGATATAAATGCTTCATGACCTAGGATTTGGTAAGAAGTGGCAGAGACTAGAGGTACTATTTTAGCTGATCAAATGCTGGCTAACATTTCTTTATCTATTCAAATTTTTTGGCATTCCACAAGATCTTGAAGAAAGGGAGGCATCTTTCAGCCAATTTGGACACAAATTGACTTAGGATAGTTATTCATCCGACTTAGTTGCTAGACCTCTTTCTCCATCTTTAAGATAGTCATCATCAATACTATTTGGATCTTCCCTATGTTGGCTTGGACTCCTTATTAAGTCAATATAAAGCCCAAAAATTTTTTCAAGGTGACCTTGAGCACATTTTTGCTCAGATTAAACTTCATATTATGCTTTCTTAGGGTTTAGAAGGCTTCATGTAGATTGGTGATATATTGTTTAGCCCTTTGGATTTTCATCAACATATCATCCATGTATACTTTCATCTTCCAATTGATTTGATCTTTGAAGTCTTGGTTGACTAGCCTTTGGTACATAGCATCGGCATTCTTTAATCCAAATAGCATTATCTTATAGCATTACAACTTCTTGTCAGTAATGAAAGCCTTCTCTTTATCATCGAGATGCATTCTAACTTGGTTGTACTCTAAAAAGATATTTGTGAAATAAAGAAGCTGATGGCATGAGGTGGCATTGACAATTTGGTAGATCCTTAGGAGGGAAAAAATTTTTTTTTTTTTTGGGTAGGCTTTGCCAAGGTTAGTAAAATTGATGTAGACTTTCCAACATCCCTTAGCTTTCTTGATGAGCACCACATTGGTAATCCATTCTAGATAGTTGACTTCACGTATGATCCCGACCTTTAGGAGCTTCTTGGCCTTATCATTTATAGTTTGTTGTCACTGAGGTGCAAAGCTCCTTTTCTTCTATTTTATTAGTCAGTGCTTAGGATTTGTATTTCATCTATGCATTATCATAAAAGGACCTATACTTGGCATATCAATGGCTGACCAAGCGATGTGGAGGAATAGAATAAACTGATTCTTTATTTCCTCATCAAGCATGGAACCAATCTAGATAGCTTAATTGTCCTCCTCATCAAAGAGATGGATGGAGAGGAGTTCTTTAGTTCACATAGTCCCTTCTGCTCATTTCAAACATCAAGACCTTCAATGGGTAAGGTCTCCAATGTATAGTATTTCTACTGAGGGTGGCCACATAGCATTCTCAGGCCATTATTTGATCTCCTTTGATTTTATCAATTTTATTATTGGTGGAGAATCTCATTATCAAGTGGGAGGTAGACATCTTAGCTTAAATAGATTTTAGTCTAGGCCAACCTTGAATTACATTGTATGTTGAGGGGATCTTGAGGACCAAGAAGTCTAGCATAATGATTGCTTTTCAAGATTTCTTGTTGGCCATGATGGAAAGGTTGATGACTCCTTTCACTAGTATAAAGTCTTTGGAGAAATGAACTAATGGAGAATCAAGTTTCAAGGCCGATCTACTAATAGATTCAGCTTTTGAAAAGTGTTGCCCCTAGGATTAATTTTAATGAGAATAAAATAATTAAGAGGGATACTAATATTTTTTATTCTTGAAGATATTTTAGAAAGTTATTTTAGGAGCTTCAAAAAATTTTACATTGAAAGAAATTGTTGGAAATGATCAATATAGCAAATTTCTGAAGTTGGAGGTAGATTTGAAATTTTTTGGAAACCTCAAGAACTTTCAAGATGATATGGATTCATTTGGAGGTATTCCCAAATTTTTTGGAAGCTTAAAAATAAAAAAATGACTGGTTGGACAAAAAAGGGCGATCCTTAGGTCGATCCCTTAGGGCTTAGCATGCTGGCATGCAAAATTGGCACTGGCATGCTGAAAAGGGATAACCCCTGGTTTGTCCCATGGAAAAGGGGCGCCCCCTACAGGTTTTGTGCATAAAAAATAGAAAGTCTATTTTCATCCTCAATTGCAAAAAGGACATTCCATGGGGCGATCCTTTTCCAAGGGTCGACCCATGGGTCGCCCCCTGCAGTAGAAAAATCTATAATGACTAGATTCTTTCCCATTTTGGTGTATTTAATGCTACTCTGATTATTTGTAATGGCTATAAAATGGCTACTATTCATCTTCCAGCATTTAATAAAGATTTAAAAGGATTTAAAAAGAAAGAAAAAGATGAAGAAAATCAAGAGAATATTTAGCTCAAAGAAATCTCAGCCTTAGCCAAGAAAAGCATTGATTTTAAGCTCAACCATTTCTCCAACATGCATTCAAGTCTTCAATCTTTTCGAGAGAGTTCTTAAAAGCTTCCTCTAGTTTGTATAAAGAGTTTTTAAAGTTTTATTGCGCTTATTTAGGAGCTATCTATACTGAACTTGTATATCTTTTTATATTCTGTTGATTGTTTTGGAGTTCAAATTTTGGGAGATTCCAAAGCTTGGAAAGATTGATTCAAGCCTTGAATCGAAGTTTTGTGGATTGGCTTATACTTGAAAAATAAATATCTAGCTTGGAATAGTTAGGGTTGGGATATCTAATGTTATATTCAATTGAATATAAATAGTGGATTGAAATTCCCAAATAATAGCTTGGAAAGTGGATGTAGGTGAAAGGTTGGCACCAAACCATTATAAATCTTTTTATTTGTGTTGCTCTCTTTCTATTTTCTTTGTTTACTCTATTGTATTAACTTCTTTCATCTTAAATTAAGCTCTTGCACATTGCTTGCCTCACTCTCACCACTTAAAATATCAACCACACATTTTGTAATTGTATCTTTAACTTTAAATTTTTTAAAAAAATCCAATTCATCCCCTCTTTTTGGGTTTCATAGCTGGATAATAAGTGGTATCAAAGTCCAGTGCTCTAACTCTTTCTTGATTTCACCATAAGAGTCAAAAATCTATGACAATTCAAGTTAGCACTTCACTTGTCGAGGGACAATCCACAAATCGACTTTCACTTTTCAATGGATCAAATTATATCTATTGAAAAGCTTGGATAAAAATATTTATTCAAGCTCTTGACTATGATATGTGAAGTATCATAGTTAATGGACCTCACTTATCCATAAAATAAACTGATGAGAAGGATATTTTCAAACCTGAAAATGAGTAGGATGGGATTGACTAGAGGATAGCTTTTGATGAAATCCCAAAATATATTGGAAGGAGAATCTGTTCCGAGGATCATTGATGTGAAGAAATTTATTATCCATATAAAATAAATTAAATGTTATTTTAATTAAACTATTAGAATTTTTATGTAAGACCCACTCCAATCCACTCTATTTACATATAAATTTTTTATTTTTCAATATTTGCATCTTGACCCTCAAAATCTACACTTGGTTCTATGAATATGTTAAGCTTGGTTCAGCAAAGGTTGGCACTGGCTCAGCTTGGTTTGCTATGTTGAAGCTCAAAGTTTGTGCTGTACTTAATTTTAACTTTAGACAAACATGTTTTAATATTAGATTGAAACAAACTTGTTATTGAGCTATCAATTGAGTTTCGAGCCATATTCATTACTCAAAAAGAACTTTTGATTGCTCTTTAGAAAGCTAGATAGAAGTTTGATTTATTTTTAAATTGAATAAGATTTCCAACAAGCTAAACTTACTCAATATAAAGAAAATATGCTTATTAGATCTTTTCCACAACCTTTCATTAATAAAGAGTTATTTGTAAATGAAAATGTTTTATAGTGGGCTCTAGTACAAACAAAAAAGAAATGATGAAAATAAAAATATTTTGAATTTGTATAAGTAAAAAAAAAAGTTTTATAATATCCTCAATATAGAAATCTAAACCAAAAGTTAATGCATCAAGTAAAATAAATAAATAATTCAATGAAATACTTATGGAAGCAACTGTTGCTCTTGATTTATCAAAGAAGAGAATTTTATCATGCAAGAAGGTAGTGGAAGAGGGTGTAAAAAATTGAAGCAACTGATAGAAGAGTAGAAAATCCGTGCTAGAAAAATAAAAAGACAGTTACTGTTTGCATAATGTTAAAAGCCATCTCTTTTCAGCATGAGATGTCGATATTGCGACCCCCACATGATTAAAAGGGATTGATGCGTAAAATGTGATCATTAGAAGTCGGTACATGAATACAGAACATGGAGGGTTATGTATGCAAAAAAGTTGGAAACGAATAAAATATGTAGAAAAATCAGAGATGGGGAATTATAGTAATGGTCTGAAAACTCTCCATCCGCCCCTCTTATCACCATTAAACCAAACAAGGAAAGGGCAAAAAATTTGAAAAAAAAAAAATCCCAATTAATAATTTATTCCCTCCATCGCTTAGTGAGAGCTGATTTGGTCCCGCGGGAAATTTCTGTGCATGTGTGCGCTTTTTAATGGTGATGGAGCCGCGGCTTCTGTGAAGGATCCGACTGCCCAGTTGTTGGTTGTTGCCATTTAATCCAAGTCTTCTTTTCTTGGCTCCGATTCCGTTTCCATCTTCTCCCAATCCTCGGGGTCTCCTCGCTTTGTTGGGATTAGGGTTTGGGCTTCGGAATATAATACAAAGTTCGGTTTTTTATTCGGGAAGAGGGGAGCTCGGGGCGGTTCCATTGACTCGTGAAGCATTAAATTCGTGGGAAGCGTGGTGGTCGGCTTAATCGAGGCCCTCTCTTCTCGCCTTTTTATCTCTTCATCCCTTGCTTGAGATATGTGATTCGCCAATCTCTCTGTTTCTCTCTTGCTCACTCTGTTCTCTTCTTTATCTGGAATGCCGATTGGAAGGAGAAAGGTGGGGTCTTTTTTTTGAGTAAAGAGAGTGTGTGGTTGGTTTCCAAGAGGGAATGGAGCTGGGACTGTGGGGTGGAGATTATGAGGTTGTTTTTCTGTTTCTGATATTCGAGAGTTGGTGATATCTCAGGTGAAACAGAGCTTCACTCTCGCGATTATGCTAGGATTCGTGAACTTTTAGCCTCTTCTCATATCTTTCTATCCGTTTGCTGCTTTGCCTCCTCTAAAGTTCGCAGCTTTTTGTCCCAAAAGTATGTCGTCGGTTCTGCTAGCTCGGACGGGGCGCCACCAGCAGCGTTACCAAGATCATTTCCGGCTTGTTGCTGGGTATTATGCTTTGTAACCTTTGTTTATTCCTTGAAAATCTTAACTTTTATCGGATTTTTATCACAATATCTTGCTTTGCGTTTGCTGTCTATGAACATACCGGGCTAACATCTGAGAACAGGAGAAGTGGATATTTGCAATTCCACTTGATGATTGCACAGTAGAATTCCAAAAATAACCAGATGGCTGAGATGGGTATGATGTAAATGGTGATGCTGGGAATTTACCAGACAAGTTTATGTTGTAAATTCTTACCACCTGGTGTGCTGGCATCTGAAGTCTGCACAGCAGACTGCATGAGCCACAAGTGGAGGGAGCAATAATTCAAAAGCCAAGTGCCTCTTGTTAGCCTTTGACATGTTGTGGTCTTTCCTACTTTCTCTTTAGAGTGTTCCGCGAGTAATTTTTGGAGCAGATTCATGTGCTGTGATGTAAGGAATTTTTTTAGCCATGCTCATATCTAACCAGAAGCAACTTAGGATATTGGTGCAGGAAAGAATAGCTTGATGCCTAAGAAAATTAATGGTGTCTTCGATCTAAACCAGGGACACCAAGTATCTGCAATTAAATAGACATTCTTGATCTATTGACTGTGCCAAGTATACGATATATCCTTTTCTAGTTGCACATCAGGTGAAAGATGTTATAAAATGTCGATCTGTACCACATAAATTGCCAATCTAAGCTTTAGAAAAAAAAACTTGATGGTGCTTCTTGCCTTTTCTAGAATAACCATCCAAAAATTAACTTTCTTGTTCATTTTCTTGCATTTTGTTCATGTGCTGAAAGCAGATGCATTCCCTATAAGCAAAAGGCAAACACAGAGAATCACAGCGGTGATTTGATAGATTGTCTGGAAGTCCTCATGATTTCTTCACCAAATCGAGCTGATCTTGTTTTCCCCAAGGTGTTCCGTGCCCTTTGGTTCTAGATGTTTGATTTGAAAGTTATTCATTTTCTCTAAGGAAGTTCTAGAGTTAATGATCTCTTGGTCATCAGGGTGGATGGGAGAATGACGAGACTGTAGGTGAAGCAGCATGTCGTGAAGCTCTGGAGGAAGCAGGTGTGAGGGGAATTATAAATGTAGGTATTTGATCTTACATATATTGTTTGATGACATGGGATGATCGGTTTTGTTAGAGTAGTGTAGCTTTTGCTGGTTGAATTTCTTTTCCAATTTACATATGAAACATGCCCTAGTTGCATGTACCATGAGGATTTTGATTTCCTAACAACCAAGAGAAGAAAAAAAACCAGATATCTAAGTAAGTGTTTTGTATGTAAATGAATGATGGTCCTGATGAAGTGAGTCCTTGATCTCTGTTGGTCAAAAATAAAACTTAGCAGGGAAAACTCTATAGTATCATGCCAAGGGTTAGTAGAATACTGTATAAGAAGAGTGATCCATATACTGTAAAGTATGTAAAATATGAAAATAACACTTAAAAGATCATAGTTCTAAAATTTAAAATATCACTTGATATGGCTTTAATTGCAAATTCATATTTACAAAATGAGTTTTATTATTTCTCTATATTCATGCAAACAGTAAGAGAGCCTTATAGCAAATGATACTATGAAGTATCTGATCGGTTGCTTCACTGTTGTATTTACTTTTTATATCTAGAATCTCATTTGTGAACTTTTTCTGAAAAAAAATATGACAGTAATCTTCCCCGCTAGCAGGATCGACATCCATAAAACTTGTCTGAATAATGTGATTTCATTATGAAAGCCAAACTTTTAGTTTAACACATTTAACGTGTTTGTCAATCTTGTAGTGCTCATCACTTGTATGTTAAGCTTTGTTTATTGCTTTTATTTTCATCTACCCATTCCTCAAGCATTTTTTTGTAAGACTTTTAAGTCCAAGTGAATTTAATATATTTGGTCTGCCGCCTTACCCAACCAATATGCATGTGATATGTTTGCTGCTTGCCTAACTCATGGTGGCCTGTCTGTTGGTGACGATGTTCTCATAACTTGATCAAGTTAACTGCTCAGTTTTACATCTATGTGAAAATAGTCCCACTTTTCTTAACTCTAGTGCTTCAGTTCTTAAAGCATTGTGTAAGATCAGAATGGAGAAGCACATCTTTATATTTGAAGAGATGTAGTTGATGTTGGTTTAATTGTTGGAGTTTTGGTTATTGTTGTTAATATGTCATGCTTTAAACCTAGCTGTCAAGAAAGTCAAGCGATGATTTTTGGCTTGTTGCTAGTTTTCTTTGATGTCTTGTTAAAAAGCATATGTATAAGCATGCTATGGAGTTGAGAGTCTGGATTACACAAAGAGGGGACAATAAGGTAAAAAGGAGAAACATTTCCATTGTCTTCTTTAGTTTTGTTACTTTAGAACATAGGTAGCATGTTCAGTAACTGAGACGGATGAAAAGGATACCTACAGAGTCATAATATTGTCCATAGCATTTGCTTTCTGATTTTTCCCGTGTTTCCTATCTGAACCGCTCCCCCTTTTGAAAAATTTTTATTGATATCCAAAAAGTGGGTCTAGGATCACGGCGAGTAATTTATCTTCTTCATGCTTTGTAAAACCATCACCATTAACATTCAACCAAAACTTTGAGGGCTTTCTATGTCATGCTTATTTATCTTTTGGAAAGGCTCCATATTTTCGTCCCTTCAAAAGATTTTTGTGGTTAAATCAGTTCAAGCGTCCTTGATGAAGGGATTGGGATTTGCCCAATTTTTCCTCGAAAAGGGTTTTAAGTGCCTGTTGCTCTGGTGCTTATAATATCTGACAACACTTGTGCTTGACATAAAAATTCCAATTTCATCACCATTAGTCTAAGTGTCGTGATGATCGTTATCTGTTTTGGTCTTCAGGAAACTATACTGGGTGAATGGACTTTTAGAAGCAAGAGCAGACAGAATAGTTGCAGCCTTGAAGGAACTTGCAAGGTTCAGATGTTTGCCTTAGAGGTCACCGAAGAGCTGCAGTGCTGGCCAGAGCAGGAGAGCCATGAAAGAAAATGGGTCCGTATCTAATTGCACTCCTTTACTGTAGTACACAAACCAGCCACATTGTTTGAGAGCTCACAGGTCCCTCTTTCTAACATTACTCTTCTTTGATCAGGTATCTGTGAGGGATGCATTCAAACTTTGTCGGTATGAGTGGATGCATGAAGCTCTTCATGAATTCGTACGACTAATGTCAGGCAAAACTATGCAACCTTCTAGTGAATTACCTGAGCCACCCGGCTTCTTCATTGTGAAGCCTACGGCTTTGACGATCTGATATTTGATAAACCGGTCTTATGTTCGTCCTCAAATTCTTTAATCAGGGAAGTTGAGGCTTCGATTTGTATCGTGACACTAATGGAGTTGCTTGTTCTATAAGTTCTTAGCAAAAACAGGTCTTGTTTAGTTCGCATCAAACTGTTGAGAAGAGTCCCAGTTACAGGCATTCTTTCAATTGGCATTGGTCTGCTGGCAGGGCGAGTCCTGATCCTGTTAACATTTTGATCGATCCAATGGCTGTCATTGGGAATCTATGCTGGTCTTCAATTATGTATGTATGTGTGTTCTGATCTGGATAACATTTCGACCGATCCAATGGCCGAATTGGGAATCCATGCTAGTTTTCAATGTAGTATGCTTATTTGTATGTCCTGATCCTGAAAACATTCTGATCGATCCAATGGCTCTAATTGGGAATCCATGCTGGTTTTCAATGTAGTATGTATGTGTCCTAATCCTGATGACATTTTGATCGATCCAATGGTGGCTGTAATAGGGAATCCATACTGGTTTACATTGTAGCATGTATGTTAACGGGAATCCTTGCTGGATTTCATTGTAGTATGTATATCCTGATCTTGACAACATTTGGATCAATCCAATGGCTGTCATTGGGAATCCATGCTAGTTTACAATATTAGGGAGAGTTTACTCGATCAAAAACCCAAGAAGATCAAAAGATTCGATATGACTGTATTGATACTAACATATGTTTATCATGCAAGAGAAATAAATGGTAGACAAAACACCATTATTTGTTTATTAAGTTGTTAATTGTCCATGAAGAATTAAATAACTCTCAGCATGCTTTGATTATCTGAGACTAGTTCAAAAAATCAATAGCTAAGAAAAATTAATATGAATAGCTTGAGAATTGGGAAGTCTGCTTCCTGCCTCTCCCTTCTGCAACCTTATCTCAATATAATTCTCTCTGGCTGTCTTCCATTTTCTGTTTTCTTGTCTGCTCGCTTCGTTTTCCTTAAATGCTTTGTTTTGGTAATTTTGTTCTTGTAGTCTTTTTTCCTGATGTTTTCGTTTTCTTGATGAAATTTGCGTGAATCTAATCCTTTTCTTTCATTTAAAAAATTGAAGAAATAACAATAATATGGACATAACCAATGACAACAAGTGTCTTCTCTCGACAAAGGTGTCCCATCATCAGCCATACCATCCAACAATTAGGCATGCTAGTGATTAATTAGATGCACCCGTCCTTACCAAAATCAAAGTAGCACATTGCTACAAAAGAAGAATAAAAAAGAAGCACAAGTTTTGTTGGAGCACCATATTGAACATTTCTAACCACCTGTTCATTTTTTAAAATAAAAAATATCAACATGTTATTGTTGCATTATTGAGGTACTGGTAAAAATAAACTTGTAGATTCATGAATAAGAAAGACGGTGAAAACAATCCAAAAATTTTATTGTAAAATTTACTTTATTGACAAATATATATGAGTGGGATTTAATTAAATTATTTGCATCGAATCCAAAATTATTTGGCATGGCAAGAACGACTGCTGGCCCCCTGGCCCATGCACTCTACCCTGGTTGCCCATCTTTCTCCTTCTTATATCCATCCACTAGTCTTCCCATCCATCTCCCAGGTATTATTAAAGTATAAATCTTTTGAAACAGCAAAAAATAGAGCATCGGGTTGGAGGATCATTAGGATATGGCTGTATGGATGAGCTGCTGCACCCAAACACCTCTCTGTTTCTCGGTCAGAGCATGTCAACAAGGTCCAAATGGAGAGAAATAATAGATAATGGGAGCTGCCAAGCAGCTCCAATGATCTACCAAATGGCCATTGAGTGTGTCCAAAGTCCATCTCTCTGTGTTTTTCAAACAACCACATCTTTGGTAGGGCTACTCCTAACTTCTTGAAGCCATGGTGTCATGGTCTAACTTCTTGAAGCCTCTCCAGCCAGCATCCTCGGCTACCCCCCTCGTCACCTCTTCTTTCATTGGTTCCTGGGACTGTCGTGCATCAATTGAGGATGTTTCATTGGTGATTGATAATGCCAGTTGATGATTAATAGTTTTGGATATTAGGAGCTTTAGATTTCATCGGGGAAGACATTATTCCAGTTCATTGGCCTTATATAAGTATCTATCTGCCAATGCGTAGCCGATATGGAAATAAATACACTCCTGCATATATTTGTATAGGCTACCCCATTTAAGCCCAAACATCCTCACTAGATTGAGAGTCCGAATACATTCAAATTTAATCATATATCCAATCACAAACAATATAATTAGCTTATGATCAACTCAAATGCACAGCATCCTCTAATGCACATGGTCCATAGGTTGGATTCACTCTGATACCATTTATTACAACCTAAGATCTCATGTGTAAATGTTAATTGGAAGGTATTATTTAGATTTCTTGATCCTATATAAGTATACATGATTTATCTAGTACATAGATGATATGGAGCTAAATATACATCCACATAGGTACTTACAGTCTATCACTCATCTTTATTTAATCCATATTTAGGACCTAGTGAACTCTCTCGATGATTCTAGTTACACCCATATCGACTAAGAGGGCAACCAAGTGGCTGATATATTAGTTTCTAGCAGCAGGACTTCAAATTGAAAAGATTTATAAAATAGTAGGCTTTAAGACCGGCCTATTTCGAGATTCAAATGATAGAATTTTATCTTGATTACTTGGTATATCGTACTCATTTAGAAACGAAGCCACATTGTATAGCTTGAAAAGTTACCCAATTTTAAAGAAAAAATCACCTCGATTACGCATCTTACAAGCATGTTATGGCCTTTGAAATTCTAGCACATGATTTGGCTTCTTAATATAGCAAATTTCACTTCTAAACTCTATTTAGTCATCCCCATTGTGGCTAAATCTACGTCAAGTTTGGTGATTCTCTTGGATCACCTATAAAACTCTTTTAAGAGCTTAATCGGGAAGCAATTCTACCTGTTCAGGCATGACAAAAATTGATGGATTAAATAGTACCTATTGTCTAAGTTTTACAAGCAAACTCTCTCACTTAGAATCTCCATCATAGATCATGTAGTCTTTATGAAGTATGTCAGAGATCTCCAAGACATTTGAAAGAAGTTGAAACTCTTTCAAGTTGAAGACATTAGTGAAGCTAAAGTTAAGGCCATAAGAATTAGTGACGAATCAGCCTAAGAAAGGCAAAAAGGTGATAAGCTCAAGAAAAGCAATGGAAAATTAGGCCAAAAATAGAAGTAGAGTAAGAAACAAGCCAACATGACTCAAAAAAATTATCATAACCACTATAAGATCAATTGTCATAGCAAAGAAAAGTATTAGAATCTTTGCACTATTGCAGTAGAAGAAAAAAAAGTCAAAGGAAGAGAATCTTAAGAGAGAGAAGATAGTCTTTAATGTGATTGACGATGAGGAATTGCCTGAATTTGAGCAAGCATACTCAAATTGAGTCTGATGGTGAGAAAATCCAAGGTAGGAATTGAGGTAGACCAAAGATGTGAAGGAAAATTTTCTACTTTAAGATCTAATTAAAGCAAAGTATTACCAAAACTACTGTAGATCTTATAAGCTAGAAGAAAGAAATCTCTAAATATCAGTCCCAGAGCTATGGTTATAGACCAAGCCTTACTTGCATCCCTATCTTCTTTGTTGGATTAGAAAAGATGTCGAGTTAAAGATTACTAAGCAGTGCATTTTTAAATTATAATAACAAAGAGGTATATTGACAAGATGACATGCAAAGTAGTTGCTTTGAATATTTGCTAAGTGTTTACACCACAACCAGACTAGTTGCAATTAAAAAGCTTATACAATAGGAAAGGTGTAAGCTGAAACACTAAGGATAGTTTGACTATCACTCCTGAGTAATTATGACTCATAGCCAGTGTTACTGTTGAGAATCGTCGACTTCAAAATTGGAGGAATGGCTCCATATAGACAAGCTTGAGAACCTGCAAAACAAAGTCCAAACCAAAGAATTTTATCTCCGATGAGGATCCTCCGATGCTCAAGTCAGAAACAAGCAGGAGCTAATTTCTTTTGAGAGAAATTTCTTGCTTACCTAGATCCTCGAGATTCGTGGTATTTGTGAAAAAGTTTTACATGATGGTTACGCTATTCCGCTGATTTTGGATCGCTAATCTCATCGTGGCAAGATTTCTGAAAACCTTTCGAATGGAATGATAGTTGCTGGTGTGATTATGATTTTTAATTTATCATCATGGTTTTGGATGAGTAGGTGACAGCCTGTTTATGACATGATTATAGTTGTACTACGATCAATCTACGGAGGACTTTCTTTATCCGAGGTGATTTAAAAATGATAGGTACCAGTCGGGGTGTTCCATAAATATTGGGTTAGGTCGGTCCTTTAGTATTAGTCATCTATTCAAAGAATATTATAGTAATATCTTGATCCACAAGCGCTCGTCAGGATTAAGCTGAGGTGCCTCTAGGATATATCAGTCAATTTGAGGTATTTTATTACCACCGTAACACTATCCCCTAATGCTGAGTCTGAGGATCAGGCGAAAAGACTAATCATAGATAGCACCTCAGATCGGATGAATTACTTTTCCATCTACAGTTGTACACCAACATTTGATCGTTGCTGTTGTCATTCTTGAGGCGAGAGTAGTTACGATTGAAAGACCCATTCTGTTTACTGATTGAAAAAGGATAAATTTAATAACAAGTATCTCCTTATCTTCTCCTCTCTTACTATAAAACGTGTGAAGAGGATAACTGGAGAACGAAAAGCATTTTTGAACATAAAAACTTTCATTTTTTGCTCTTCTTTTAAAGCTGCCTTGTTAGGTTTTTTTGGTCCGAATGGATTCTTAGATGGCTGTGAGATTGAAGAGGCTATCGGCTCAAAGATTGCGAGCCAAGATTTTGCCTGCTCAAACCTAGACTTCTAGGAGTTCCTCTATTGAAGTCCTGGAGGCTCCTTTAACATCTCCCCCTCCTATCCCAAAAGATGTGGAAGGGGATAGGTCCTTATCAAGGAGTGATTTACAAAACTCGGTGGATAATATTAGGGTGAGCCAGTGGATTCAATGGAGAGAAATGTGGAGGCAATGACAGAAGCAATAGTGGAAACTTCCACAGAGGTCATCCTTATTTCCTTCCCGGTGCGCGTTGTCTCAGAGATGAAAGCAAATCTTCCCAAAGAGTTGGAAGGAGGAGCTATTAAGGCTTCCAACTCCTTCAACTCGATCGATGCGGTTAGGGCTATTGAACCGCAGAGGGCAGAGATTCCTAGCCTAAATATTTTTTCGATGAGGATCTAGGAGGAGGCTTCCCAAACACCATCAGTTTCTTCCTCTTTTCCTACTGCAAATAATTTGGGGGTCACCATCAATTTCTTGAGGAGGTATCTTCCTCTTATAGATAGGCTTACTTTAGAAGGAGAAGATGTCCAACATCATGTATCTGGGGCCTTCAACTCTTTGGCTTCACTTAGTCATTATCTGACGAGTTTTGTCGGGACCGCTTTCGGATTTTCACCTTTGGAACTTATGAAAATAAAGAACGAGCTTGAAAAGCTCAAATATTGCCTTGAGTAGGAGAAAGCTACTAATGCTGATCTAATTAAGAAGATCGACTGCTCCAAAAAAGCTCTTTTCGAAACTCAAAAAGTAATCAATCGAAAGGACGACGAGTTGAGTAGAGCTTGCCATAGGATTAAGGTTCTTGAGAAGCAAAGGTCAGAAGCTGACTGAGAATGTCATCGAGCCCATGATGCCATCAGATGTCTGAAGAGGACCTTGGCTAAAAAGGGTGGATCTTTGTCTGAGACCACACTGAAGGGAAATCCTGATTTTCCGATCCAGGTTCGTTCAGATCTGATTAGATCAAGAGATATATTTCAAAAATTTTCTCTTGATCTCAATCAGATCTTGATATGCTTCAGATCTGATTCTTATTATTTTAATAAATAAAATAAAATAAGATAAATTAAATCAAATTTAATTTACCTGATTTGGTAATCCTATTACCCTGTAGATGATCCTGATTGCAGCGGAAGGTTCTGGATCTTAGCCACGTAAGTGCCTGGCCTCTACCGGTATCCACTCGGGTTGGATCTGGAGAACCTCTTCTTCTCTATCACACCTCCAAAAATCAGATCTGGATCTGATCTGGAGGATCTTCAAAACTCTTTTGAAGATCTGCAGTCGTCCTTTTGCAGCAGCGCAGCCTTCTTGCTTTTGATCGCCTTTCCTTGATCTGAATCGCACCAAACTAAGTCCAAAACACCTTTTGGACGTGGAGAGCAAGAGGAGAAGAGACTATGGCGTGGAGAAGGAGGGGAGAGGCAGCCTTGGGGCGTGGGAAATCTCTATTGAATTCACTTTGGATTAGGGTTGGGCGCAGGGTCTTATTTATAGACCTCTTGTGATCCAACTCCTCTTCCTCTCAACCAATCACAACCCTTTGTGAAATCAGATCTAAATCTGATTGGTTGGAATAGAGACCCCTGGATTCCTCCTTAGAGGGCGCCTAAGACCAGTCAAACTGGATTCTTAGTAGAACTCTGATTGGAATCCAAAAGGGAGGTGGAGTCCTTGTCCAACAAGGACTCCTAGGCGCCTCCTACTTGGGCTCACGCCACCCTTGGCGTGCGCCCTTCTCCTTGCCAGGTTCTGGCAGGGGGACAGGCCCCCACCAGCTCTCCAATAGGTGCATGACATGTGGTCAAAAGTCAAAGGGTGAATGGTCAACGTTTGACCAGTCAAAGGTAGACTTTTGACCAAAGTCAAAGAACAAGAAATGGCAGGTGACCAAAAATGGCAGGTAATGTCTTACAAATAAGACAACCTATTCTGACTTGGACAACCTCCAGTCAGACCATATGAAGGCCTCTGATTGAGCACAAACTCCTTTGGCTCAGTCAGGATAACTTATTTATGATAGTAAAAGAAGAACGTTAGGTTCAATCGAGTGCTAGCACGATTTTCTTGAACCTAATTGAATCTCATTCAGATCAATTGAACTAGATCAGTTCAATTGATGATCACCAGATTCAAACCCTTGTTTGTGTGACCCAGTTAGGTTCAGTTCTGTATGGTAATGGGATATGTCATGATCTCTATCATAGACATCATCGAAACTCCTTTCGATGGATCAGAACTCTTCTGATTCGAACAGCTAGAATGATCGATCATCTAAATCATTCTAATTGCTCCCAAAATCCACCAGTGACACCTAGCAGTATATGGTGGCAACCCATCAGAGCTGAATGCGAACCTCTTGGTGCAGCTACCTGTGTGATTCAGTTCTTCTATCTTGAGCCCCGATCAGATTAGGGTTAAGGTGAACTCGTCAAACCCTAGTCTCTGTCATATGATGTAATCATTCGATTCGAGTCCAATGTGAAAATCTAAATAGAAACTCTTTCTATTATTTCACTCTGCCATGGCCATGGGCTTCAGGACTTGATTCTCATGATCATCATAGGGCTACTCCTCTACCACCGAGGTAGATAGATCCCATCTTGATGCAATCCAGTTCCTACAATGAACATGTCATAGCCAACATACACCTCAGGGTTCCATATGGCTAGGAGACCGAGTAATGGTGTAGTCAAACTATAACACCCTCAAGGTGAACTGCCGATGCATCTCAGGTCAAAGAACCAGACACACTACTGCAGCATCGAGTCAGTCATTGACGAGAAGGTAGACTTCCTAATGACTACTCGAGGTGGTCACGCTCAGTGCCCTCGTTCTCTAACGAGTACCTGTACTCTCGCTCTGGTGTCTCCACACCGTAGACTCAAGACTCATCTACTAAAGAGAAGCGATCGTACACCAACCTTCCGGATCAATCACCATCCTCGTGATGATCCTATGGTCGGGAGCTGTTTATGAGTTAATAATGATTATTCATGTCTTAAATTTTCAACTCTTGAAAATATGAATTATCATTACCATTAACTCAAAGGATGTATCACAGACACTAAATACACATGTGTGATAGAAAATAACCCATTTCATTAATTATAGTCAAAATTATAATTTTGCCCCTAGAAGTGTATTACAAGTGTCAGCCAATTCTGGCTTCTAGGGCACATATATCTAACACACACTTCTTTTGAGATTTTGATGACCGACCGACGAAGAGATCCAGGACTTCAAGCGGGGGTTATCACGGGGAGGAAGCTTCACGAAGGTCCCAAGTTTCCTCCTCCATAGGAGGACCTACAGCTCGGAGGTCTCCAACTAAACTCCAGATATTAAATAATTCACTTGAAAGGTTAAGGAAAGCTGGGATAAATCTATTATTAAGGCTTGTAAGATGAACTTTTATGCAGGCTTTAACGAGTGCAAAGGAATAGTTTTGCCTCATCTTCTTGATGGAGCTATTGAGTCCTTACATACAGACCGGTCGGATGTTAATTTGTAATCTATGATTTATTTTTGCATCAGCAAATTCTCAAATGTGTCTGATCTTACTATCGAAGAAGATGAGGCAGATTCCAACATGTAGAGAGCTCAATTTGAGGCCAGGAGGAGGATCTTTTCGAGGCAAATTATTGAGAAGCTTCTGACGACATCCTCGTGCACATATGCTTTTCTTCTTTTTTTTTTGTACCGAAACTTTATATGAAGGCTTTATATATGAAAAAAATATTTTTTTGCCGAAGCAATTCCTTTTTTATTCTTTTCTTATCTTTTTGAGATGTTCTAAATTATCGAACCCATTTTTCTGCTTAATTGGTTATCTCCTTGTCCTTGGCCTGTCCATCAAGTGATTCGTGGAAAGCTAGGAGGGATGGAATTTAAACCATCATTCATGTATCGATTACTGTGGCACGTCTACACATGCTGCCTCATGAGTAGAGCAGAGCATGATTTTGACTCTTCGTACCGATATATCGTATCGATGATAAAGATCGTATCTAATTGCCAGCTGTCACGTGTCCACGCTGCATCGATCTTCGCTACATGCATTTAATATTCCAAGAAGATAAATCACTCGGATCTCTGCCAGTTCTATATAAGATCCAAATGGAATGAGGGTTGAACCTTGTCATCTTTTTGCTGTGGATTTTTATCTATTTTTTTTTTCTTGCAAAAATGGCCCAATCCAGAGATTTCGAGTTCGCCCCTCTGGTCTTTCGATTGAAGGTAATGGAGAACGATCTGATACCGATTCATGATCAATTCAACTTTTCTCTAAAATTTTAACTCGAAGTTTCCAAACTGGAGGAGCGGGTCTACAGCCCTCCTGATCGAATCGGAGTGTACGAGGAGTGTTTCTGGGATGGGTTGAGGTTTTCTCTTCTTTCCTTTTTTATCACTCTTTTTTGCTTTCTAGAGATGTCGCTTTGTTCAGTGGTACCAAACTCGTGATGCCATATTTGCGGCTTCACTATGGTGTACCTTCTAGCTGGGGTGGAACCGACTATAATACTCTTTCGTTACTATTTCATGATGAAGAGGCATCCTGAGCTCGCGGTTGATGGTACGTGACCTTCAGATTGAGAAAAAACATCCCTCCATTGATTCAGGGCGCTCCTTCCACCGTTCATGGATGGAAGATTCAATTTTTGTTTATTTTTCAAACCTTGGGAGAAGACTGAGATTTCATCGATTGGGGGAAGCCGCAGGAGAATCTATTGAAGGACCCACCACTTGATCCACATTTAGAGCAGGATCTGAAGACCCTGCGAAGTTAGGAGATTCCAGAGTTGAAGGAGTTTCTATCCAAGCAGATTCTGTTCAATATTGAGATTAGCCGATTCAATCCTTTCGGTATGTATTTATTTTCTTTTATATCAATAAATTTTTTAAGTATGTAGATTTGGTGCCAGATGGTCAATGCTTTGAATTTCAAGAATTGATCAGAGTTCTCTTAATGCTAGGGTTCCAAAAGGTCATTGTAAAAGAAAGATTCATACACCCGGTGAGAGGTTTGCTCGTATTTGGATTGATCCTCTCCCAGCATAATGATCTTCTGTAGTCGAGGAGCCTAGTCTTCTCAGTATTGAGGACTTTCAGATCGTCCAGGTTTTGCACGACTCGAAGACACCAGTTCTACAGGAGGGCTATAAGGCATCCAGTGAATGTTTGTTTAGCGAGGCCATTTTAGGCTTATCGGCTCCTGATGTCCCCAAGTCTTTTTCAGAGGAGAAATTATTCAGGAGCAAGAGAGCCAGTGAGCCCACAACACCCAGAATACTTTCTGCTAGGGATGTCGATGCTTCAAAAACTCATGCGGCGGCAAAATTGAAGGCTCCACTAGATGAGCCGAGAATTCCTAAGGAGGCCAATATTTTTGGGACTACACTGGCCAAAGTCTATTGTGATGGTTTGGCCTTACATGATTATAAGCTGGCCTGTGAAGCATTCTCAATTTTTTTTTCTGACTGATGCGTTCGAGATACTAGTTGATCATCTAAAGATGAAGAGAAAAAAAGCTCTAGACTGCTTTGTCTGGGTAAGCTGAGATCATAGATTGTTGTTCCTTTTATTTTTGTTTCCTCGCTTTAGAACTTATCCTTATGAACCTCATGCAATGCCTCTATAGCTTGCCCATTACTTAAATGGATTCATAGAGAACGTCGTTGACCTTTCCAAAAGGATGACGGAACTTGAGATTCAAAGCACGATCCTTCGGAAGGCAAAGGATCAATTGTTCAAAGAGGCTGTAGAGACTTCAGACAGAGTTGAAGAGGTCAAGAAGAAAGTTCTAGATGCTGAGACGACATTGAAGAAATTTATGGAAGAGAATATCCACCTAATCGGTATTAATGGAGTCTTGGAGGTCGAGATCGTAGAACTGAGGGATCGAGTCATCAAGGCTGAAGCATCCAAGGTGGAGGTTTTACACTTGATAAAAGCGGCCGAGGAGAAGGCCTTGAAGGTGGTTGACGATTTTAGGGCATCCGATGAATTCAGGAAGGAGAAGGCTTCTTTTGTATTGGACGCCAATGACAAAGGGAAATGTGCTGTCCGTGAGGAAAGCTTCAAAATATCTTGAGTTGGATTTAAGCTTCTTGGATATTCCTTCGGACAACTTGAATTTTTGTTCTCTTCAACTCTTCAGGAGATTTTGTAAAGAGATTTTTTATGAATAAAATTTCTTCCTTTTATTCTTCTTGACTTTCTCATTTCACTTTATTCTTTTTATTTTATTCTAATCTGAGTTATTTCTTCAGCTCGTGCATTTTTGTACTTCCTAACCTCAGCTCATGAATCTATGAGCTGATCTTTTTATTTTTCATGCACGTATTTGACAGGTCGTGCCCAGTCTTCCATGTGTGTCATTAAATGCGCATGATTACGAAAGTGACGTAATCACGAATTTGACTCAAAATCCGGTACTTAGTCATGGGATGGCAGATACACCCACTCTTCGATTTGCATGCGATAAGATTGGACATTCGTAATTATGATAGATCCGCCTATTTATAGTGATATCTCATTCGCTAGCTGCTCCATCCATGATATTATGTCTTTCAGAGGAATGTCTGCAAATTGATTTTGTCTCCTACAAGGAGACGGAGTTTCTTCATCTCTCAATGGAGGTAGCTATCCAACCGAGGAGATGGAGGAGTGTTGATTTATCTCGATCAACTTGGGGGTGTCTCATCTAGATACTTTCGCTCTTGGTCTTAAGACCTTTGTCATCCTGCTTCGCCTATAAGAGATGGTCTTTCGTTCGGTCTTGAGAGCTTTATCACATTTCTCTAGCTCTGAGAGGGCAAAATTTTGTAACTTACTCAAAAGGGCCTGAGGTTGTACCATCCTTGCAGGAAAGCAGGAAGGGGTTAAGCCGCTACCTGGGTGTCTGAAGTTTAAATCTTATGCTTCAAAGGCTCCCTCAGCCATTATGTTCTTAAAAACTATGATTGGGGCACTGAAGGAGTTCTTCGAAGTCATATTAAGAAGCTTTATCCAGATTGTCTATCATGCATCGGCATTCGATGGAGGGGTTCTTTGTTCTAAGTTTGGGGTAGAGTTAGATACTAAGCAAACTCTACCTCGGTCTCGTCGGGTTCTCCATCATTGCCACTTTTTGATGGCTCAGGTGGTGGCATTTGAGATTGTGCCACCCCCACAACATGGAGGGCGTATGTCCAAGTAGTTGGAAGAGATTTTGAGGCTGGGTCGTATAATCATGGACTTCAAAAGTACCTAACTTCGACATCTATGAAAAGTCCATCACATCGGATCTCACACCTCTACAGATTTGAATATCCTTTCTAGGATCCCAAAGCCTCAAGTCTTCAGAGGAGCTTCTTCTGCATATCAACGGCCTCAGCTTTGTCAGGCCTTTTGATCGTATCTTCGCATCGGAGTTATGCTTTTATAATTCTATCTAAGTTGTTCACTATTGCTCTTTATAAAAATAATTGGATCATTGCTCTTGTAAAAGTTTTTCGTTATGAAATAAAATGCTTTTGTTTCTTTCACATTGCACTTTATTTCTATTCTGTCTATATTGTTAACTATCCCGATCAAAGGGACCTTGAACCCATGTGGGTTTCTTTAACCGAGTAGGTCTGAAATGGTTTCGATTTGAGAAATTGATTGTTAAATATTCTAAATAAAAAAAATTTATCTAAAGCGATTTCGATCTGAGGAACTCGCTGTTGAATTTTTCGAACAAAGAGATTTTATCGAAAGTGGTTCTGATCTGAAAAACTTGTCGTTGAGTATCCTGAACAAAAAGATTTTATCCAAAATGGTTCTGATCTGAGGAACTCGCTGTTGAGTATCCCAAATAAAAGAATTTTATCCGAAGTGATTCCGATATAAGAAACTCACTGTTGAGTATCCCAAATAAAAAAATTTTATTCGAAGTGATTTCGATCTGAGGAACTCACTGTTGAGTATCTCGAACAAAAAAATTTTATTGGAAGCGGTTCCAATCTGAGAAACTCGATGTTGAGTATCCCGAACAAAGAGATTTTATCCGAAGTGATTTCGATCTAAGAAACTCGCTGTTGAGTATCTCGAATAAAGATATTTTATCCAAAGTAGTTTTGATTTGAGGAACTCGCTGTTGAGTATCCCGAACAAAGAAATTTTATCCGAATTGATTTCGATATGAGAAACTCGCTGTTGAGTATTTCGAACAAAAAAAATTTATCGAAAATAGTTCTGATCTGAGGAACTCGCTGTTGAGTATCACAAACAAAAAATTTTTATCTAAAATGGTTTCGATCTAAGAAACTTGCTATTGAGTATTCTGAATAAAAAAATTTTATCAGAAGTAGTTTCAATCTGAGAAACTTGCTGTTGAGTATCCCAAGCAAAAAAAAATTATCCGAAGCAGTTCTAATTTGAAGAACTCGCTGTTCAATATTTCAAATAAAAAAAATTTATCCAAAGCAATTTCGATCTGAGAAACTCGCTGTTGAGTATCCCGAACAAAGGAATTTTATCGAACTTTCTTTTCCAGTTCGATCGCTACTCAAATATTTGTCTGACAAAGAAAGTAGTTGAACTTGGAAAGCTACTCATTTATTCATTTTATTGGTAGTACATCCAAAGATTAACTGAATTCCATGGCCTGGGAAAGGAGGGTCCTATGAGTTGTTTTAGTCGATAAGTCTCTGGTCAAACAACTTCATCGATCTGATATGGTCCTTCCCAGTTGGGTGAAAGCTTTTCTTGCTAAGTTAGCTTAGATACTTCTGCTCTCCAAAGGATAAGGTCACTGGCTCAGAATTCTTTTATCTTGATGCTGAAATTATAATATCTAGCGACCTTCTGCTGATATACGGCCATCCTCATCGTTGCTCATTCTCTAGTTTTCTCGATCAGATCAAGATTGGCTCTGAGCCAAATTGGATTAGTGTCCTCTTCATATTCTTCAACTTTGATGGATGGAAGCCCGAATTCTATAGGTACGATGGCCTCAGTGCCAAATGCCAAGTTAAAGGATGTTTCACCTGTCGAAAGCCTTTGAGTGGTTCGATAGGCCCACAGAATGTGGTAGAGTTCTTCTGCCCACGACCCCCCAGTTCGATCTAATCTAGCTTTGAGACCTTGAAAGAGGATTCTGTTGGCCACTCCTACTTCTCTGTTCGATTGTGGGTAGCCTATTGAAGTGAAGCGCTGCTCTATCCTATGATCTTCACAGAAGTCTTTTAGCCAGGAATCACTGAACTATCTCTCATTGTCTGAAATCAATACTTTTGGAAGTCCATAGCGGCAAATGATTGATTTTCAAATAAAATACCAGATCTTCATCTCTATGATCTGAGCTAAGGGCTCGGCTTCTACCCACTTGGTAAAGTAGTCAATAGCTACGAGTAAGAATTTTTGCTGGTCAGAAGCTCAAGGAAATGGGCCTAAAATGTCCAATCCCCATTGGACGAAAGGCCAGGGGGATTCAATGGAAGTCAGGAGAAATGTGGGCTGACGCTAAATCCAGTCATTGCATTGACATTGTTCACATCTTCGAATGAAATTCTAAGCATTTTGTTGCATTGTGAGCCAATAATATTCTTACCGAAGGATTTTGTAAGATAAGAGTCGACCCCCCAGATGGTTTCCATAGATTCCTTCATGAACCTCTCGCATAGCATAATTGACCTCCAAAGGATGCAAACACCTCAAAAGTGGCAAGGAGAAAGTCCGCTTGTATAGGTCGTTATCGAGCAATATATATATCTAGCTGCTTGATTCCTAACCTTTTGAGCTTCTTTTCGGTCTGGCGGTGTTTCTCTTATCTTTAAGTATTTTATGATGGGGTCCATCCAACAGGGCTCTTCATTAATTTGCTAAATTATATGAGGCTCTTCTAAACTCGAAGTTTTCATAACTTTGAAGTAGGTTTCTCTCCCCAGATCAGAGGGCAGCAAAGATGTGAGCTTTGATAAAGCGTCTGCCTTAATGATTTGCATTCAAAAAATCTATTGGATATCAAAATATTTGAAGTATGAGATTAAATCTTTTACCTTTTAGAGGTATTTTCTCATATTTTTCTCTCGAGCTTCATATTCTTTCTTTATTTGCTCCACCACAAGCTAGGAATCACCGTACACTTTCAGGCTGGGCTCCGATTTACTGAGTAATTCTCAATCCAGCGATCAGGACTTCGTATTCCATCTCATTATTGGTAGCTAGAAATTCAAAGCGGATGACGTATGCTGCCACATCCCCATCTGAACTGGAAAGGATAATTTTAGCTTCTAATCCTATTGAGTTCGAAGAGCCGTCAATATGCAATACCTATGTTTCTCCTGGATCTCCCTGATTCAGCTTCGGATATTCATTGCTTTGTGAGCTTGCAGGGTCTTCAGATCTAGTCATTGGATTTTCTTCTAGGGACTTCTCGCTCGGTATCGTACATTCGAGGATAAAGTCGGCCAAAATTTGAACCTTAATGGATGGCCTCGGTCGGTAGTGAATATCCAACTCTGAGAGCTCCAAAGCCCACTTTGCTATCCATTCGAAAGAATTCGACTGATGCAGTATCGACTTCAAAGGCTGGTCCGTGAGCACTATCATGGTATGAGCTTGAAAGTAGGATCAGAGTTTTCTTGTGGCAATAATCAGTGTGAAAAATATTTTTTCTAACTTTGCATATCAGCTCTCCGCATCGTGAAGGACCTTGCTGATGTAGTATATAGGCTTCTGGATTTGTCCCTCTTTTCGGATAAGAATTATGCTGATTTTCATGGGCAATACAGCAAGATAGAGGTAAAGCTCCTCATCCGGCAATGGTTTGAGGAGTAGAGATGGAAAACTAAGATTTCTTTTCAGCTCCTCGAAGGCCTCCTGGCACTACAGGGTTTATTGAAAATCCGTCGGTCGCTTGAGTGTTTGAAAGAATGGAAGGCATCTTTGAGCTGACCTGAAAACAAAATGATTAAGAGAGAATTTTTTAGTCAAGCTCTGTACCTCTTTTATAGTCTTCGGGAGTGACATTTTCAGGATCGCCTTAATTTTCTCTGGATTCACCTCGATTCCTCTGTGGAAAATCATGAAATCGAAGAACTTGTCGATAGTGACTTTGAAAGCATACTTCGTGAGATTCAATTTCATTTGGTATCATCGAAGTGTGTCGAATGTTTCGTGGAGGTCATGCACGTGATCAGATATCAACCGGCTTTTCACCAGCATATCATCGACATAAACCTCCATATTTTTGCCAATCTGATCTTTGAAGATCTTATTGATTAGCCTTTGATATGTGGCTCTTATATTTTTGAGTCCGAAAGGTATCACCCTTTAACAGTAGAACCCACAGTCAGTAATAAAGACTATTTTTTTCTCATCTTCCAGAGCCATCCGAATTTGGTTGTAATCAGAGAAGGCATCCATGAAGCTGAGGAGTTCATGTCCAGAAGTGGCATCGGCCAATTAGTCAATTCACGATAATTGATAGCTATCTTTAGGATAGGCTTTATTTAGATTGGTGAAGTCGATGCACATACGCCACTTTCTATTTGCTTTCTTTACCAGAATAGCATTTGCCAACCAGTCTGGGTACATAGCTTCTCAGATGAAACCAGAGTTCATCAATTTGTCCAACTCCTTGGTAATTACCTTTTGACGTTCAGGGGCGAAGCCTCACTTTTTCTTCTTTACTAGACGACAGGTCAAGTCTACCTTCAGGTAATGGGCCATTACGGACATGTCGATCCTCGGCATATCAGTGGCTGACCAAGTAAAAAGATCCATATTTGCCTACAAAAGATAGATCAGTTGGTGTTTTGTTACCTGATCAAAGTAAGACCCAATTTTCACAGTCCATTGGGGATTCTTCTTCTCCAGTGGTATATCCTAAAGGTTATCGGATAGTTGGACATGATTTTCTGTGAGGTTGTCACGTGCAACCAGCACTATTGGAAACTCTGGTTGGTTTTCCACAGGATCCTCTATTTGGAGCTTAGCAGCAAAGCACTATCGGGTGATGGTTTGGTTGCCCTGAATCTTTTCCATGCTGTGAGCTATCGGGAATTTTACCAGGAGATGATAGCTGGATACAACAGCCCTGAGTTTCCACAAACTTGGTCTTCCAAGGATGGCATTATAGGTAAAAGAAAGTTTAACGATAAGAAAGTCCACTTGTATGGTCACCTACTGAGGTGGAGTGCCCACGGTTACAGATAGATTGATCATTCCTTTCGGTGTTATAGTACTGCTGAAAAATTCTTGGATCGACATGTCAAATAGAATTAACCGATCAGAAGAGAGTCTCATGAGAAAAAAGGCAGAAAAGTATAAAATATCAGCTGAGCTTCCATAATCGACAAGTATGCGGTGTACATAGAAATCAGAAATATTTAAAGAAACAACCATAGCATCATTATGCGGTTGTTGTACACCCTCTACGTCCTACTTAGTGAAAGTTATTTATTGTTAAGGCCTGTCATCACGTCTTGGCTTCTTTGATGCTGTCGCTTCAGATGATCTTCTGATAATCATATGAATTTCTTCGTGAACAGGTCGTTCCTCTGCTACGACTGGATCTCTTTCCTTCTACACGGGCATTGGCATTTATCGCTGCAGCTGAGGAGGTGGCTGGCGGGCCCTTGGATGGGGCCGTCGTAGTGGGATTCTTTTACGAACGAAGCATTCGAGCCCTCCTTCCCGAATTAACCTTTCAATTGCATTGCGAAGGAGGTGGCAGTCTTCAATGTCGTGATCGTGGTCATGATAATAGAAGCAGAACCTCGTAGTATCTCGGCATTCTAGATCGGTCCGCATCTTCAGAGGTTGGGGGAGTTAGTCTTGGATCTACATTAAAACTTCTCTTTGGATGGCATTCAAGGGCGTGTAGCTATTGAAACACCTCAGAGGAGACTGCTGTCAATCACGCCATGGTGGGCTAGGAGATCGACGGTTCCAAAAAGGGCTTCCACCTTTATTCTTTCTAGGTGGAGAGTGGGAGCGCCACCGGTAGGACTCTCTTTTTCAGGGAGGATGCTCCTTATTCAACCTCGTCTAATCACCATTGACGGGGGAGGCTTCGGCAAAGGCTTCTTCGACATTGGTATACTTTCTCACCTTCTCCAGCATACCATTGAAGTCCTTTGTCTTGTGTTTCTGAGGAGGATGCTCCCTTTAGATTTGCTTTGCTTCTGAAGCTTTTCTCTGTGCGTAATCACCATTGACGGGGGAGGCTTCGGCAAAGGGCCGTTCTTCGACATTTGGGCCGTTAAGGATGGGCTTTGGTTTTCAGGGTGGCGGGTGTTTTGGCGTTTGATGAGGTTGCTTTTTTGTGTTTTGCTTTTTCTTTTCTCTACGCTTGCTCTCAGCATACTATTCTGGAAGTCCTTTCTGGATACGATTCTTTCATCTAAGTGCTTGACCTTCGTTTTCTAGTGTCATCTTTTTTTTTCTACAAGATCCAGTCCATCGTAAGATAGCGCGTATCATCACTGATGCGACGTTTGATCTTTTCGGGCAATCGATTTGTGGGATCTTTTCGATGATATGTCTATGTATGGGAATACGGTATTCAGTTTATAGCTTTATTTGGTGATACGTAGTTTCTAGTGTATCCTTTGCTTCTTTTGTGTGGTGGTCGCTGCGTTTATGGGATGGTTATAGTTGAGTTGTTAGATGCTGTTCTGTTTGCTTTCTACTATCTGTGCTACTTAGTTGCATATTAGGATTATTTCCGTCAAGATGAGAGTTTCTCCTTGATCTCACAGCACGCTGCAGCAGAAGAAATGAATCAAGCTAGTCATTCAGTGATTGGATGTTTAGCGCGGTGCAGGTTTACGCTTCGTATGTCTCTATGTGCGGTTCTGTGTTTGTTGTGTTTTTTCTTTGGGTGCTTGTTTTTATTTGTTTCTTGGTTTCTTACCTTGTTTGGTTTTTCTTTTATTGGGCTTGTCGTGTTGGGTGCTTGGTTTCTCTTTGTAAGAGTGTTGGTCTGCTGGCTGGAACTCGTTATTGGAGTTAGGTCTTTCTAATCTCCTTGATCAGTTTTACTACATATGTGAATCGAGGTTTTCGGTTTTTTTTTTGTTGGCGGCTGTATTGACATGTGTGGGGGCTCTTGGCTTAATAGGTATCGAAATGATAGTCTCTGAGTTAGCGGTTGATATTTCCTACGGGATTTGTTTGGTTTTTGTGATGGAGCTTTTGTTTCGCGAATCTCTTATAGGATGCTCTTCATCGAATGATGGCAGACTCTGTCCTTATTACTCTAACTGGTATATCATTCTCAAATAATTGTGTCGAGAAGGTATTGAGTGCTCTTTTATTCAGAGTGTCGTCAGTTTTCTCTTATCTATAACTCCCAACAGGTTCTATCTTTCAATCATCAAGTCTCGTAGCTGTTGAGTTGTCCTTGTGGTGCGCTTGTATCGTCTGGCTGGGGCGAACGTAAAGGTATGCGAGGTAATAGTAGAGAGCTGGCTCTGATTTGTGGTGGAGAAGGAGCTCATTGTGTGTATGATTGGGGGTCTGTTCCTGGCGCCCCCAATTTTGACTCTTGTTTTTCGTGGATGTCGATGTGACATGTTGGCTGCATTGTTACTTGCTTTATTAATTCTGAGTGAAGTGGGCCGGTGTGTCTTCGGAGTCCTCTGTGCTAACCTTTGTTCTGCTGTGGCGCTAGGTTTGCGTGGTGGTTTGGGCTGAGTGGGGGTACCTTTGGTCGTCGGTAGGCATTCAGTTTCTTTGTCACCTGCAGTTTTGAGGGTGGATGCTATTAGTAGCAGTCTTTAGTGTGCTCATTGTTGTTTTGGCGCGTATTTCTTGTTTGAGGTGGATGGCCGATCACTCTGGGTTTGTTGGGAGACTGCTTTGGGAGCCATGTGCGTTGCCAAGGAGTTGCAGCTTACGAAGGCAGTAAATTGAATCTGTACTTTTTTCTACGCGTGATGTTTAGCTCTGTATCTCGTGTATCGGATGGATGATGGCTCTCCATCTATTAGTGTGGTGTTTGTAAAGGTGTGATTCGATCTATTATCTCCGTTTCAGTATTTTGTATGAGATGTGTTGCTTGGTGAGGTTTGTTGGTGGGCCTCAGCGACATTGTTGGATTGGCTTTACTGTACCTGTGGGGGAAGGTGCTCGTTTATTTGGGAGCTCATTTGATATTTTGTGTTGATGATTGGGGTGATGGGTTTGCATTCTTTAATGCAGACGCCTGATACGATTTTTTTCATGCGTTTCTTTTCTAAACTAAAATTTATGTTTAGTTGGTAGGTTTGGTTTTCCCTATAGAAGTTGTTATGGGTCCATCTTTTTCTGCGTTGGCTAGTGCGAGAGGTGTTCTGTTTATACCTTTTTTTTTGTTTCTTTGTTAGCTTTTCGTGTTTCGTTCTGTTGAGTGAATCATGTGTTTCGTAGGGCTTCAATAATTGGATTGGTACTTGGTGGATTGTCTAGTGTGTTCATGTTATCGAGCGGCTTAAGGATACCTTATCTTATAATATAAGAGCCTTTGGAGACTGGAGGTATGCTTGTTTTTGTCTCCGACGAGGGTATCTCTGGTACGCCTGTTTTTTTTCAATGGCAGAAATCAAGTCATATGAGGCTATAGTTTTTCTCGTTTGTAGATGAGAGATTGCTGTTGCTTTACATTCTGGGTCCTTGGAGGTTCTGTGTATTTCGTGTTATGTTTCGGGATGATGTATAAGTATAGATTTGTGAGGTTTTTTTTGATTTTTGGGTTTTTGTGTTTGTTTTGTGTTTTTCCTTTGTGCATCTGTCGGAAGGTTTTCAGTGATTGTGGACTTTCTTTTGATTTTCTATTATTGAGCTTTGGGTGAATTTGTTTTATTCTGATGTCATTTTTGGTTTAGAGTGCTGCTATCGCAATTGTCAAGAAAAGGTTTTTGTTTGATGTAGGGCTGGTTGGTTTGTTGTGTTTGTGCTTTGGTGTATTCTGTATTTGGTGGGTTGGTTTGTTTTTGGGTGGGTTCTATTTTTGAGATGTTTGAGTTTGTTGAGTGGCAAAGCAAGTCTTTTATTTGTTGTCTCGTTTTTTCGTTTTTGTTGGTTGTCCGCATTTTTTTAAAGTTTTCCGATTGTAGTTGTCTTTATGTCATTGCTGGCCTCACGTCGTATTTCTGGATCCGCGCTGATACTTTCTTCTGTTTCGTATTCCGAGTAATTTCGATGTAATAGACTCCCTCTGTAAGTGATAAGTGTATATGTTGGTTTGGTGTGGTTGTTGGTTGATTTAGTGATATGTCCGTTCATTTTATCGCGCGGTATGGTTGATTTTTAGACGAGTATATGACATGCCTGGTCACGAATCTTGATGTAATGGATAGTGTTACTTGCTATCGGTCAAGTATTCCGTGATGTGTGTGGATTTTATTCTAGACTATTTGGTCTTTATTGTGCGTACTATTGGGTGATTGTGTTGAAAAGATAATTATATGAATGTTGCCCTAACCGGGATGTTGGTTCGCTATTTAATAAGTATCTTTGGATTCTAGTATTCAGTGGCTCCTCGGGTTTTTCCGTGGTTACTTGTGTAGTCATTTCTTATTTCATTTGTCAAATTTATTTTAGGTGTAGTATATACTAGAGATTTGCTCAATCTATACGGCTGTTTTCTTTCTTGGTTTCAGTAATTTTGGTATGTTTTTTTTCTTGAGTGTGACGCTTTGTCTCGTTCTCTGGGGTACGACTTTTTCTTCATGTGTGATTTTGTGTAGAATTTTATTCATCCTTATAGTTTGGGACACTCTATGCCTAGTCTTGATGTTTGCCGATCTTCCTATGAGCTTCGCAATTCTCATGCTATAGTGGCTCATTCTTATGGTTTTTCTTAAGTAAACTGCCTCATCCGTTAGATATACATCAAATCTCTTCAGGCTCTTATGAGCTCTTGGTTGATTGGTGAGTTCAGGTCGGGCGGTCTAATTTGGACATAGATTTATATGTTTTCTTCATGATTTTGTGTAATTTTGATCTTGAACGTTTGATTGTAAATTTTGTAGATTTCGCACAAACTATTTTCGTGATGCAATCATACTAGGAAACTTCTGCCGAATCATGTGGGCGTCGGTATATTGTGTTCTGTTTGCTTTTTTTTTTATGTTTCCTATAATGATAGGTCTTGTCTTTGGAGTCAATTTTAAACAAAATTATTTGTTGTACAGAAAATGAAGATTTATGTAGTTGGTTGAATGGTAATGTGTTCTGATCTCACTAGCCATTCTATTATGGTCCCTTCTGAGTGAAGCAAGAGTAAATAGCTCAGCGAACACGACCAAGGTTTGAGTCTTACAACACTTAGGATCATGTGTTTTTCTGATTGAAAAGAATAACAATTGGAGTATCGATTGGTCTTTGGGATTTCCATATCAAATGTGAATGATGTTTCTATCTTTTGGTACTAGTTGTAGTCTGTATCAAAATTAATTGCGTTTCATTCCAGCCCCATTTCTTATTTCATTTTCTGTCTTATACGTTATTCGTTTTTGTCCAATTATGGCTATTTTTTGTAGCATGTGTGTTCACTGGTCTGTTTTCTCTAGGGAAGTCAACTTGTCTCGTCATAGGCAATACGTTTTGCTGGCCTTGGGTGGAACTTGCCTCATGTTTTTCCATGGAACTGAGGTCGTTGGAGATGAATCTTTTATTGGCAGTATGGGTCTCTTTTTTTAGTCGGATGCGGAGGCATCTACCATAGAGTCTGTGAGGCTCTGATGGCAGTATCACGAGATGGATGTGGTAGGGTCGTTTGGCCTAACTGCAGGTATAATGGTGGCTTACTCATTGTGAATGCATGATATAGTTTTACATAGTATTAGGGGGGTATGTAGTGTTTGTGATTTTTCATTTCTTCATCTTTTTGATGTCGTTTTGTATCTCATGTACTTTTGAATGGGTAAGCGGTCATTCGTGGAGCTGTGTGTGCCTTTTTGTGAATTGTATGTGTTTTTGTGCTATTCTATGTGTGGGTAGAGTGTTTGATTAAGGATGAACGCTTGGGTAAGCGGGATACTAGAGTTGGGTCAGGGGGTTTGTTTGACATTACAGTCATGATCCATAGTTTATCTAATATTTTATTTTTGTTTCTGTGACAGAATACAAACTCGAATATTGTTGATTAGGAGGATGGCATTATGTCAGTTTATTTGCAGGATAGAGGTTTTCATATTCGTCAGGGTGGATATATGTTAATATTGGAGGGTATTGGATATCAGTCAAATACTGTTATAGTGTATGTTTGGATGAGGTATGTTGTATTTTTTTAGAGTATCAATATATTTGAGTGTAGTACGTTAAATTTTGGATTTGGAGGGGCGAGAATATGTTTATAAGATTATGTGCTAATTGATTGTGAGGTAGAAGTCAAGTTTAAGGTTTTTAACTGCAATTTTAGGTAGGGTGGATGTTTATTTTATTTTTGTATCTTTATCTTTTATATATAAATGTCAATAATATTGTTTTTTATATAAGAGTAATACTAGTTCATTGGTTTTACATATGAGAATGTTTTATGATAATTTCAGAGCGATCTGATAGTTTCTTATGGCTCGGAGATTCATATCATTTTGTTTGAAGAATATTAGGATTGACGGTAGTTCATGATCCCATTTGGACTGATCGTCTGGTTAGACGGAATAGATTATCGCCTGTGCGAAACTATAGAGTGCCTTCTTCATTGAACTGGCAGTTTAATTTCGATGGATCTGATCCTGGGTTGCGATGCTTATTAGAAAGAAAGGAAATACTGGCCAAACATGTGTAAAATTAGAATATAGTTAGAGGAGGTTTTTTGGGCAAAGATGCTTTTAGCCCAAAAGTACAATCTATCAATAATTATTCGTTTACCCTTCTTTTTATGATTGACGTTTGGATTACATTTGGATCATTATGGTTGGTGGTCAGATTGTTGGGGAGTTCTCTGGTTGGGTTTGGTTTTTCTTATTCCAAGGTATTTATTGGCGGGATTCGTTGGGGAGTAAGAGTTAATACTCATTTAATGGCCTATTTTTAGAGTCTCGCATTCCCTATTGGGTGTGGGTGGGTGGTGTTTGCGAGATTTTGGATATGTTAGGGGCTATAATACGTGTGTTTATAGTCCTTAACGTTGTGATTTGTTCAGGTATTACTATTATTGTGATTTTTTGTATTTTTTTTTTTTTTGATGATTGGTTTGTTTCGATTTTGATTTATTGATGTGAGGCATCTTGGTTTTGTTTGTGGGTGCATGGCGTTTGTGTATTTGTTAGGTGAAAAAAAGATAGATTCACTTGTGTCGCTGGGTTGTTCATTGTTTGTCGATTCGTATCAAGTCGGGTTTCTTTGCATTAAACTGATTATCGATCGTTTTTTGTTTTGTTGCATGGGTGTTGAAGTCGAATGATTAATGGTCGACCTCGATATTTCTGGATAATAATGTTTGGTGTCGCACGTTTCTCGACGCGTTTTGGGGATGTTTTGTGTCGCCAAGTTTTTTTCTATTCGTTCCATGATTTTAACTTAGTGCATCGGTAATATTAATTCGATGGCCGATTTTCGTTGGCGCGCTCTGGATTTAGAAGCGTGTTTGCCGTTTATCTTCTTGGGTGTGCGGGTTGAGTTTCTGCGGAGTTCGGATTAGTTATATCTAAACTTGAGATATTTTTTAACAGGTTAGGTAGGTAAGCAAAATCGTAATAGATTGGCTTTTTATATGTGTAGATATAGATTATGGGGAATATTATTGAGTTAATTTAATTATTTGTTTGTAACGATTTTGATTCTATCACTTATCTTTGTGCATAATTTAATGTTGTTATATTATAACTTATTTATTATAATTATGTTTACATTAATCTTTTATTATTTTTTGGTGGTTATTCGCGTTTCATGGTCACCTTAGTCTGTTTGTGTGTGGGTGTTTCTGTGTAGGTGGATTGTTTTCTTTTTGGCGGCATTGCTTGCTTGGGTTTCTTCTTTCGTGTTTGGCATCTGTAAGTAAGGTTTGTGTTTGTATTTATATTATTGGCACATTAATGAAGATGCTAAAAGTTTGTGATGTTACCTTTGTGTTGGCGTGACTATGCCTTTTGAGTCTGAGTGACTTATGAGTCCAAAGAAGAGAAGAGAAGCTGGCCTTTGGGCGTCGTCGCCTTCGTGTCCTTGGTAGAGAGAAATGACACAGCTTCTAACTCTTAGACGATACTCATACTCAGATTTTCTTAGTCCTGATTCCGTTTGAAGCCTTTTGTCCCTTCACACTTGGTTATTCGTGGGCGATCTAAAACTTTTTTTATTATCTTTGTCGGAGAAGTCGTGAGTGGCGCAGGTCTACAATTGTATTTTCCACCTATAGACTTTTTTTCCTGAAACAGCTAGCAGGATGCTGTTCGGAGGAGATAAGGCTCACTCGTTGACCATGTGGGCTTTTGGTAATTGTTTTATTTATCGTATTTTGTTTTATTAGGTTCTATGGTAGTTTATGGGGACAGAGGGGTTAAAAAAAACGAACAGCCCTCAAATGAGCGTATTGTGAGTCCACGTTCGATGCAGGACATCTTGCGTGTTTTATATCGCCATGCGGAAGGCCCCAGTTGCAAGCGCAGGTTTTCCTACTAGTGCTACTAATATCTGCATTTTTCATCACCGAATGTTGCCTATCACGGTGCCGAGTTGGATGCGCTTATGGCCTTTGTTAGTGTGATGTTGCGGCATTGCTGGGACTCGGCCTGGCGGGTTCATCGTACCGCATCTGTCTTTAACAATCCTGTTCTATTGGGGTGAGTGTGGAGTCTACAGGCAAGATTAGGGGTATACGTCATTCAGTTGTGGATCTGTGAGTGCCTTGGGCCATTAGTGCTGGGTGTATGTGGTTCAAATATTTTTTGTCTGTCTATTGACTTTAATGCACATCTTTGAGTTGATATTTTTTTTTTCTTTTTCTAGTCACTCGTAGTCTGCGCATCTGGGCAGGCGCAAATCTAAAATGAAAATCACTAAGATAGTATATGTGATGCAGATCTTCTTGTACTAATCTAGTGTGAGGCGGTACCAGGCTGCCAAATTGTTAAGCAGAGAAAAAAGTATATTATGAAATTCTCTTTATTTGTTGGCGCGTTCTTGGTGTTTTCTAGAAAGTCCTTGTTCACCTTGGTCCGTGATTAGCGGTTAGGTTCTTATACTTCTTCTTCTGAATGACCTTCTTGTGCTTCTGGGCTCTTCAATTTGTTTCATGACCTTTTTTCACGCTTTTGGTTGCCTACCGAAGAAGGATTATTGTATGATATTTATTTTTAACAAGAATTGAGTAGCTGGATTGATCTAATTTACTTAAAAATATATATTAGATTATTATTAAATATATATTAAAAAAATTTGCTATATATATCAGAAAAATATTGAGTAAATATCACCTACCTCTAGAGTAGGTATTGATGAATATCATGTTTTATGATTTATATATCATTTTATATGAAGATGTATAGTAGATTGCTGGATGACTTATTTGCTATATTTGCTATATGTATATTACGTAGCGATATACTATATATTGAGATCTACATCATGTTTAGAAAATTATAAATTAATTTATTTGAAAATATGTATTAGCTTAATAATTTATTTGTCAAGTATATATCATGCGGCTATGGATTATATATCAATGAACATTATGATTTATCTAGAGGTATATATTATCTTGGATGATTTACTTGCCAAGCATGTATTATGTGGAAGAACGTGGACAGATCCCTTCACAAAGCCTTAGGTGCAAAGATCTTGAGAAAAGCAAGGGGATTCGAAGGGAAAGAAAGGGACTCAAAAGGACACCCCCCACCAAGTCGATCCCGCTTTGACTCCATAGAGAAATACTTGCTCCACTAGTGCCACATAGCTGGAAATTAGATTGGATAATCTAAAAACTAATGCGCTAAAACCAGTCAAAGGTTGAACATGGAGCTGCAATTTCTAAACTCAATAGGTATGTAGAACACCTTATTTTATTTTATTTTTGATTCAAAGAGAGGTTATTGTTGCCCAACTAGACAACCGGGAAAAGAGGAGAGGAGGTGAATTGGGTTTTAAAATTTAAAATAGATATATACACTAATTATCCAATTCAAGTTTAGTAAAATAGTGAGATGAGAACTAAAGATGGATACAAATGATGAGAAAAAAAGAATATACAAAGATACAATAATTTTATAGTAGTTTGGTATACTCCAACACTACAAGAAATAGAAATTTTGCCGATACAAAATTTATCTATGCAAATTTTTGCATAGATAAAAATCATAATTAGCTATACAACAAGATAAGCATCGGTAAAATTGGCATAATTAGCAACGCTAAAAGTAAAGCGTCGTAAAATATAATTAGTGACGTAAATTTAGTGTCGGTATTTAAAAAAAGCATCAAGAATGAATGATTTTAATTTTTTAATTTTTGATAAATATTTACCGATGCTATATTTACGTAGGAAATAAAAATAATTTCTTATGCTTACATTTTATGTAGGCAATTAGTCTTATTGCCTACGTTAAGCTAGCATCGGTAAATATTTTTTATTAATTTTTTTTATTTTTAAAAATAATTTATCGATGCTAAACTAGCGTAGACAATAAGATTAATTGTCTATGCTTATTTTTGCATAGGTAATTAAATTATTACCTACGCTAAATTAACGTTGATAAATATTTTTTTTATTAATTTTTTTATAAATAATTTATCGATGCTAAATTAGTGTAGGCAACAAGAATAATTTTTTATGCTTAAATCTTACATAGACAATTAGGCTTATTACCAACGATAAATTAGCATTGAAAAATATTTTTTATTAATTTTTTTATTTTTATAAATAATTTATCGATGCTAAATTAGCATAAGAAATAATTGTAATTACCTATGCTTATTTCTTGCATAGAAAATTACATTATTGCCTATGCTAAATTAACATTAGTAAATATTTTTTATTAACATTTTATTTTTATAAATAATTTATCGATGGTAATTTAGTATAGGTAATAAGTCTAGTTACCTATGCATAGTTCTATCGTAGGTCATTAGACTTATTTCCTACGCTATATTACCATCGATAATATTTTTTATTAATTTATTTTATAAAAATAAAAAAATAAAAAAAAGTAAAAATATTTATCCATGTTATGTTAGTGTAGGCAATGAGGCTTATTACCTACATAAGATATAAACATAGGCAAACAGGTTATTACCTACGCAAGAAAAAAGCATAGGCAAATATTTTCTTTTTAATAATTTTTTTCATAAATAATTTATCGGTATAATTTTAGAATTTAAAATTTATTTTTACTATTCATTATCTCAATAATTATTATTAAAATATCATTATAAAAGTCTACCTCGATCAAGTAGCCCTAGCTATGTTAATCCATAAAATTTGATTTTGACGATCACGAACGATTACATGATGATCTTATAGATAGAGATCACTAATGGATTCAAAAATTTATAATGATGATCTCAGTAATATTTGTAGTATACTATCAAAATTGTATCTCAATCGAATATCATTATCATGGTCAATTAAGTATAGGATGATTTCGACCGTTAAATGAAAAACTAGTGATCAAAAGGCTAAACGACGTCCGATTATGATGCAATTTTTTAGATAAATAATCTTTGCTACTACTTTAATCATTTGTATGGTGATAATCATAAAATTCAAACTGCATGTATATGACTAAAACTATATGTCTCTTGATATTAATTCTAAAGGTTCTTAAGTAATTATACTTATGTTTTTATAAGATCCGTTTGACATAGATGGTTCATATGTATATGGTTTGAATTTTACGATCACCACCGTATAAATGATGAAAGTGATAGCAAAGGTTATTTATCTAAAAAAATCATATTAATCAGACACTGTTTGGCCTTTTGATCATTCATTTTTTATTTAATGACTGAAATCATTCCGTACTAAATTGACCATGATAATGATGTCCGATTAAAATAAAATTTTATTAGTATACTATAAATATCATCGAGATCATCGTTGTAAGTTTTTGGATCCATTGGTGGGCTCTGTCGATCAGATCATCATGTGGTCGTTTCTGACTGTCGAAATTAAATTTTATTGATCGACATAGCTAGGACTTCGAAATTGAGACGGACTTTTGTGACGATACTCTAATAATAATTATTTAGATAACAAATGATGAAAATATGCTTTAAATTCAAAAATTATATTCATAAATTATTTGTAAAATATAAATATTAATTTTAATTTTTTTGATATTTATATTGCATTGAAAAATGTTCAAATTGGCTACGCAACTTCTTAACGTAGGTAATTAACATTATTGTTGACGTAAAATAATTGTCGAAAAATGTTTTACAATTTTAGCGACGTAAGATAAACATCGATAACCAAAAGAATTACCTACAGAAAAATGAACATAAAAAATTTAACTTATTTTTGACGTATAATTAGAATCAAAAAATATTTTTTTTAATTTTTTAATTTTTAAATTTTAAATATATTTTTGAGAAAGTAATTTTAATTTTAAATAAATATTTTTTAATATTTTTTATCATCAGTAATAACCTCAATTTGTCAATGCAAATTATTAGTTGGTAAAAAATATATTTTGTGATGAATATTATGCATAAAAAATAAACTAATTTTTTATATTAATTATTCTCATGGGTAAATATTGCATATGCCGATGTTAATTTTACGTTGCTAAAACTTATACTTTTTATTAAATATTTTATTTTTTATTAAATAATTATCAACATTTATTAAACATCAATAATAAGTTTATTGCCGACATAAGTTTTCATCAGAAAATATCTTTAAATATTTTTTTTTGTTAAATATTTTTTTATGATTATTAAACATCATTAATAACTTGATTACCTACGTTTCTATTTAACATAGCTAATTAGAGGAATTACCGACATAAGTTTGCATCGATAAATTTCTTTAGAAATTTACAGTCCCGTCCCTCCACGCATTTCATCTCCCACCCCCGTTCTACTATTTTTTCTGCCCAAACCCTCTCCACCGACTATCAGATCTATTCTTCCCCTTCTCTCTTTCGATCTCTCTTGCCGTCGATGGTCCCCACTTTCATCTTCGCTACTGCCATCGCCGCCGCTACCATCATTATCGTGCCGCACCACTATCGTCGCCACCGTGCCGCCACCTCGATAAAGGTAAAATCCTTTTCTTTTGCATCCTGGAGAAAGGAAGGGGGTGGGGTTGGTTGCCCGGGCAGGAAGGAAGGAGAGGAGGAGGGGCGGGGTGAGGCAAACGGGAGCCGTGGGCTGGGGGTGGGGCTGGGGCTGGGTGTGGGGGTGGTAATCGCGACGAGTACCCCGAAGGTGGCACAGGGGCGGAGGGGAGGGAGACGCGGATGGAGGGGGAGGAGGTGGTTGGCGGTGGTAACCGATGGTGGAAACCCGGCCAGGGTGTGGGGGTGACAATGGCAAAAGGATACCCGGGATGGCACGAGAGCGGAGGGGAGGGAGGTGCGGACGGAGGGGGAGGGGGGCGCAGGGAGCAGTGGTGACGCTGGGAGGGGAGTGCAAGCACTGGAGGGAAGGGAGGAAGTTTTTTTCTTTTTTTTTATAATTTATTTATTTATTTATTTTTAATGCTTAAAAATAAGAAAAAATAAAAAATAAAAAGTAAATAAAATAAATAAAATAAAATAATATAAAATATAATATATTTAATTATATTTTAAAATTAAAATAAAATATTATTTTTTAAAAAAATAAATTTTAAAATAATTTTAAAAAAGGAGGAAAAGAAAACATTATAGTAATTTATATAATTTATAATTATGTATGTTATAAAAAAATTTAATATTTTATATATGTTATATGTAATTATATAGATATTTTATATAGGATTATTTATTATTTTATAGGATTATATATTTTATAATTATTTTATATATTTTATTTTATATATTATATATTTTAAAAAAAGGAGTGAAAATAAGTCATTTTAAAAATAAAGAAGAAAAAATGGAAAGTCACCACATATGATATAGTGCAAGTACCAAAACAACCATTTAAAATTTATTTTATAATTCAAGTAATTGCATGAATAGCTGGTAAGTAGCTATAATGGGATGAAGAAAAATATAGGACATATAAAATTTGCTACAAAATTTATTGAAATATAGCTTTAAATTTTATAGATAATTCATAATTAATAAAAATAATTTATGATTCAACTAAAATAATAGTCTCTAATTTGCATTGAATCTCGTGTTGTTAATTTTATGAAGTATTTCTCTCTGATACTCTTTTCCATGATAAATCTAGCTTGTTAAGACTATCTTTATAATTACTTATTTTTAGTTATTAGTTATATAAATAAATTTTTTATTTATAAAATTTATTATATAAAATATAAAAAATATCCATATTTTAGAGAAAACTCTATTGAAATGTAGAGTTATCCTTTTTTGATAAATTAGGATACCATTTCTGAATGTATGTTCAAAAATGGATGTTAAATTGCATTGAGCCATAGATTCTCGTTCAAGAGTAGATCTCGATCGGGATCGACTCTTGGATCCCCTAATTTTGAATATTTTGAAAAAGTTTTAATCTTATTATTATGATTAATCAATATTTTATTTTATTATGTGGTGTTCAGTAGTTATCTCTCATCTATTCTTTAGGTATATATTGGATAGGATGCATAGTTACCGTATTCACATCATATACTTCTAGAACCATGAGGAGATGCTATCAAAATTTTCATAATAATGAAATAAAATATTGACTAATAACAATAATAAAATTATTGCTCTTTTAAAAAGGATAGGGCCATACCTATTAGAAATAGATAGGATTATGCATTCTTAAAATCTTACTAATAACACATACCTTAATGGTGAACATTTTTATAGATAGATGAAAAATATCGATAAGAGCTAGGTGAATGCTCGCTCTATCATCTTACTTGAATACCGATAAGGTGTTAGAGATTTTATAAGATTTGTACGAGAAAGAGTCAATGATCCCAATAGAATCAAATATCCTTATTGAAGATGTCACAATAATTACTTTCAGCCTACAGATACAACATTGGAACATTTGTTGAATTGGGGTATGGATAGAAAGTATACTATTTAAGATTTGCATGGGAAAAGTAGACCTACTAACATAAGAGACTAACATATGGATCAACAGTCTGAACCAATTGGCATCAATGAGATGTTAGATAATTTATATGAAGGGGCATATTTTGACAACTCTTCTGAGAGTACAGATAATGCAAATAATGGACATTTTGAAAAACTCATGAGAGATGTCAAGAAGCCATTATATCCAAATTGTAAGAAGTTCTCGATGCTTGAGTACTTGATAAAACTTCTCTACGATAAAATCATGTTTGGTTGGAGTCAAAAGTCATTTAACTTTATATTGAAATTAATTAAGAAGGCATTACCGGATGGTGAAAAACTTTCAAAATCATATTCAAAGGCAAAAAAGTATATGCATGAACTTGGACTGGGTTATACACCAATACATGTATGCAAAAATGATTATGCATTATTTTATAAAGAGTATCAATACTTGGATTATTGCCTAGAATGTAGTGAGTTAAGGTATGCTGAAGATTTCGAAAGAGATGAGAAGCGGTCTCACAAGATTTTGAGATACTTTCTATTAACACCAAGACTACTTTAGAGACTTTATCAATCATCGCAGATCGCCGAGGCAATGAGATGACATCATGAGATGAGAATTTCTGAGAATAACATCATTAGTCATCCAACAGACTCTATAGTTTGGAGAAAATTTGATAAACAATATTCTTAATTTGCTAGTGACCCATGCAACATTCATATTAGCCTAGCATCTGATGGTTTCAATCCATTCAGGAGCATGAGCAATGCTTACAGTATGTAGCTGGTTATGCTAATACCATATAATGTTGCATCATAAAAATATATAAAAGAGTTATTTATATTTTTATCATTGCTTATTCTTGAACCAAGAGCTCCTGGTAATGAAATAGCTGTTTATTTACAACCCTTAATCGATGAATTGAGAGAACTTTGGGAGATTGGTGTTGTAACATATGATTCAATTAGTAAAAAAAATTTTGATTGCATGCGATGATAATATGAAGAATTAATGATTTTTCGGCATATGGCAACCTATCTGGCTGGAGCACAAAAAGATATTTGGCATGTCCAATTTGCAATGGTGATAGCTGATCCATTAAATTGAAGTATGAAAGGAAAATTGTTTATATGGATCATCGTAGGTTTTTACCATCTAATCACTCTTGGAGAAGCCGTTAGAATCAGTACTTCAATAAAAAGTCAAAGATGCATGGGCCATCTTGTATGATGAGCGAAGATGACATATTGGCACAACTAGAGGCCATTGGCAGTGTTAAATTCAGTAAAATTTTTAGAAGTCGCAAGTGAAAGCATAATGAATCAAAGTTGAACTGGACAAAGTGGAGCATATTTTTTGAATTATCTTATTGGCAACATCTCCTACATCATCATAATTTGGATGTCATACATATTGAGAAGAATATTTATGATAATGTTATTGGAACACTTCTTAACATCAAGAAAAAAATAAAAGATAATCTGAATTTTTGGCTCGACCTGAAAAGAATGAAAATACGGCATGAGTTGCACTTGGTGCCCCATGATGATGGAAAATTTTTAATGCCAACTACAAGTTATACATTGCATGGTGATGAGAAAAGAAATTTCTATGAGTGGTTTAAAACTATAAAATTTTCTGATGGTTTTGCCTCCAACATTTCAAGCCATGTGAACTTGAAAGATGACAGTATCTCAGGTATGAAGAGTCACGACTCTCATGTTATGTTGTAGCATCTTATACCTATTGTGATGTATGGCTTTCCTACCGTAGAGGTACAGAATGTACTTATTGAATTAGATATTTTTTTAAAAAAATTATTCTGTCGAAAATTCCAACTTGATATACTTGAGAAGCTTCAATCAGATATTGCTCTATTGCTATGTAAGCTAGAAAAAATTTTCCACCATCATGTTTTGATATTATGGTACACTTGGTGGTCACTTTTCAAGGAAGGCTTTGCTTGCTAGGCCAGTTCAGTATCGATGGATGTATCCTATTGAACGATAATAATATTATAAAAAAATTAATTTTTTTACTTAATTTATAATAATAACAAAAAATAATTACATATTTTTTATCATTTTATATATGTAGATTTTTATATAAGTTGAAATAATATGTGTAAAATAAGATACGTCTAGAAGGATCAATTATGGAAGCATATATCTCTACAGAGTATCTTATATTCTATTTGATGTACCTCGATGATGTGGAAATATGAATCAATCGTGAAAAGCATAATGCAGATAGGGAGTGGGCCGATATTGAATCTATATTATCTATTTTTAAGATTAATATTCATCCTATTAGTGAAAGAAAGTATAAACATATGGACATAGAAAAATGCAAGCTGGGGTATTTCTATGTATTAAATAATTATAAAGAAATCTATTATTTTATAGAGTAAGTATCTTTACATAATCAATATTATGTAAAGATACTTTTCATAAGGTAAAATAAATAATAAACATGTATTTATTGTAGAAAGCATAAAGATGTATTATTATAATAAAATAATAAAAATATCGATGAACATCATCGAAGAAAGTTTGCAGCTTGGTTCAAACAACATGTAAGCACAATAATAAAATAAAGATGTATTATTATAATAAAATATTATACTTTTCATAAGGTAAAATAAATAATAAGCATGTATTTATTGTAGAAAGCATAAAGATGTATTATTATAATAAAATAATAGAGATATCGATGAACAGCATCGAAGAAAGTTTGCAGCTTGGTTCAGACAACATGTAAGCACAATAATAATTTTATTCAATTTTTTATTACATGTAATGTATATAAAATCTAATTTATTTTAACTTAGTGTATGTTGTTGTAAAAGATGTTAATGTATCATAATATAGAAGATGGTGCAATCGAAGAATTATATGATTTGGCATGCCATCTCGATCCTAGGATTTCATGTTATAGTTCATGTATTATTGGTGGTATGAGATTTCATACAAGAAAGCTTAATATGCAGCAGTGAACTCAAAATAATAGAATTTTGACATTGAAAACTGATGGAGATAATGAGATTGAATATTATGGTATCCTTTTCGACATTATACAGTTAAGATATTGATCAAAATAATTTATTTATCTATTTAAATGTAATGATGGGATATCAACAATAATAGGATGGATATTCATAAAGATGCATACTTCACAAGCATCAACTTTGCGAGAACATGGTACCAATCGGATTCTTTTATACTCGCTAGTCAGGCAAAGTAGGTATTATACTTAAAAGATATGGGATATAAGGATGAATGGCATATTGTACAAAGGATTGTACCAAGGGGTGTTTATGACATAGATGTTCATTCTGAGATAGAAATAGATGGGGATTTCTTTCAGGAGAAATAGAATACAACTGACTTGGGACAGTACAGTGCCGATATTGAAAGCACATCTTCTCTAATTAGGGATGATGTGCAATCCAATAATATCAATGTTAGTGAATTAAATCTAAACATGTCGAAGGATTATGATGATAATGATGACAACTGTGAGGATCTGTCGTGCTCTAAAATCTTAGGAGGCTATGAGAGGAGTCTGGGTGTTGGCTCCAGAGATTTCAGAAGCTTGATTGGTGCTTCGAAGATCTAGGATACAAGATAAAGCAAGAAACTAAAGCTGAGAAATTAAGACTATAGAAAGAAGATTTTCTATAGGTTAGCTGGCTCAGTCCAAAACTAGATCGACTAAGTCTCAGTGCACAGGCAAAATAGAGAGTTGTGCGTTCGAAACTGCTGGCATAGCACAGAACTAGACCGACTTAGTTTCAGACTGAGCCGACCCAGTGAAACTTAGTCGGGTCAGTGCTGAGACTGAGCCAGCTCAGTGTGCGGATAGAGTTATGTGAGGATCTGTTTTGGGCTAGGATTTGGGTTGATCCTAGGAATCTTAAGGCCTAGTTTGAGAGGTCTTAAGAAAGCTAACTCATGTATGGGTCGGATCTAGATCCAGAGGATGAGAGCATAGGAGACTTGGGTGTACATGGACTTGGTGAGTGCTTTCATGTATTGGGTTAGTCAGAAAGTTTTTGGTCGGGCCTAATAGCTATGTATAAATACATAGGTTGTATTAGAATTTTCAAAGTTGAAATCAATACAGACCTTTTTTTCCTCAACTCTCTTCTTCTCTTCTCTCTAGAGTTACCGCCCTATGATTCTTGAAGAAGCCCTAGAAAGGGGGGGGGGCGTCTCCCTCAAGCCCAAGGAGGGAGGCACCCCATTATAGATTCAGATGGAGGATTGGTGGTTTGCTGCCCATAGAGAACGTCACAGGTTCCTTCAGATCTGTGCTAAAGATCAAGGGCTTCCACAACATGGTATCGATGCTTGTGATGTCAAGGATGATTGGTGTTCGAGTGATATCACGAGTTTATAATTTGGTATCAAAGCTAGGTGATGCCTAGAATGTTGTGGATGAAAATATGGTATCAGAGCCTAATGGTGCATGAAAGGGAAGGAGAAGTCATATAAGATAAAATCAAAAATCTACACAAGGATTTCATGGTATGTCTCAAATCTACCTTGTTGTTGTGGTTTGTTCAACCGAAAGTAGCAGATTGAAGGTGGAGGTTGAGAGGTTTAATGGAAAGAGATTTTTTCAGGATGGAAGAATTTGGTACATGATTTGCTGATCGATCTTGATGGAAAGATCGGGGTGTATGACGGTTATGTGATAGGCAGGGAGTGCTAGAGTGCTGTAGTAGCACTTCCCTGAAGATGCAGGGCTGAGAGAGGCTCAATAATGCAACAATCGATGGGGATATCTCAGTAGAGAGCATCAGGATTCTCTAGAAAGATGAGCAGTGTAGGACCATTGAAGAGAGATTTTCCAAGAGGTAATGGTTGAAGGAAGGTTGAAAAAGCGACTATATGTGCTTTAGTGTCTAGAAGGTGAAAAAGTAGTCAAAGATGTATTCAGCGGTTCGACCAGAGCATGGATTTGCGAAGCCTTGGGAGTGATGGAGATGGATGATCCATGGAGGTCCAGCAAGTCAAGACTGGATGGCTATAAAGCTGCGCAGAGATGAGTCAGAGAGTGCTAGAGTGCTGCAGGAGCGCTACTCTGGAGACACAGGGGTTGAGAGAGGCTCGATGGTGCAACAGCCGATGAGTATATCTTAGTAGAGAGTGTTAGTGGTATCTCAAAAAAATTGGATACAGATCTCAGGAAGAGCCAGGAGGTCTCAGGGAGTGCTAGGAAGTCTCTAGCAATCGAAAGTATCACAGATTAGGTTTCTTTTGCAGGAGCACTAGGGAGAGTCACGATTTAGGTAGAGGATGGTTCTTCTGGCGCAACTAAAGCAATGATTGGTGTAGGGGCAGAAGAGGACTAGGATGAAATTTTCTAGGGTTTAGTCACTAGATTCAAAAGAGTTTGATGAGCTCTTGAGTTTTGGAGGTACCCACGGATTGTGGAGGTATTCGAGATGGCTTCGAAGAGGACCGCAGAGTATGAAGGATTTGAAGGGGCAGCGATGATGTTTGAGGTACAGCGGTAGGTCCAAAAGTGCAGCATTGGATTGTTGGTCTTGAGGGACTCGATGATAGAGTCAGTTTCTGCGGCATCAGATGGACTTCAGATATAGGTGAAGCTTTGGAGAGGTGGCTTCATAATTGGAGAAAAAATTTGACATCAGTTCAGAGCATCGGTGATGCATAGTTTCAGATGAACAGGCATAGCTCTGAGGAGATCGTGTGAGGTGGTACAGTATATGCTGGTACAAAAATGCTGTAGGTTCTCCAGAAAAGTTCAGAAAAAGTGGTGCAACTGCTAAGCAGAAGGCATCTGATAGGGATACGATGCTGTCGTTAAGACACCGTATTTATCAATTTAAATCCGACTCTTTACTTTTTAAATTAACTAAAAATTATGAAGAAAGTGGTGAGTCGAATCGAATCCACAGAGAGGCAATGATTTATTTCTAGAATCTTTGATTTTTTTTTTTAAGAAAAGAAAGAAAGGATTTTTTTAAAAATTAAAGTCAAAAAATAGATCTATAAATAAAAATAGAATTTAAATTATGCAAAAATAAATTTGATACTAAGATCTACTATTTAGATCTTAGCAACTACTTATAGTAAAATTAAAAAGCAATAAAGAATAAATAATTTAAAGAGCTAGAATTGAAAAGAATAATGAAACTTTCTTTATTAAATTTAAAACTAAGATGTAGAATTTAAATACAAAAAATTAAAAAAAATTCAAAATTTTAATATAAGAAATTAAAAAAAAAAGACTAGATGGAGATCGCAGATTAGCGTAGGCATGAAGATGGCATAGAAAATCGGCTCTTCTTCTCAGCACCGCAGCTTTGAAGCAACCTTTAATCCAGAGCTTGACTTCCACCCTATACCTTAGCTTTCCTTCCAACCCTCCTCCCTTTCTTAGAGGCTTAGGATCCTTTTTATAGAGCTAGAAGAGGTAGATATTTATTTCTAAAGGCAATATGGGACTAATTGCCTTTGTAATCGTAAAAATCTGAATAAAATTTGAATAAAAATAACTTTGTTATGACTCTGGTAAATTTGGTAAAATCTGACTATTCGATAGAAATCCAACGGTTCAAAAATCGTCAAAATCGGATGCCTATCAACCCAGATCAGGTCGGATTAAATTCTGACCGTCCGATCACGCTTGATCGAGAAAATCTGGCCGCAAATCGCGCTTTGGGAGTCCTGATCATCGTTGGGAGCATTCTGGACCGTCGGATCGAAGCTGAAATCAGGCGCTGCCATCCGATGGTGATTTGAGTGAAATTGGCAACCAAAAAAAATGCTGATCGTCCGATCTTAACCGCAATCAACCGCAGCCGTCCGATCGCGCAATCACTGTTCCCATGGACCGCGTAGACCGGCCGCACCGCACACCGCAACCAATCAATGCTTCTGTCGTCGAGTGAAATGACCAGATTGCCCTATGAGCCGCGATAAATTTCTGTAGACCCTTTAAGGGTCTAGGTCCGCCACGTGGCGATCTCTGATTCGTCGGTTTCTGCTGAGCTGGCGGTCCACGCCTGGATCGTAGACCGACTGATGGCTTCAATGGCTGAGTCGACTTTGATGGCTTGGCTTGGCTTGGTGGCTCGGCTTATGGAGCCGGCTGAGCCATTTTCTTTTTTTATTTAATTTTTATTTATTTTATATCTTTAAAAATTTATATCTTTTCCGTTTTAGCTCCGTTTTACTTGAAATTTATTTTGTTGTGATCAAAAAAATGAGCTCTTTCGATTGATAATAAAATTTTATTTTTTAATTTTTATTATTTTTTAATTAATAAAAATATGAATTTCTCAAAAATTATATATAAATTGATTATTAATTTTAAAAAATTAATATTAATTAATAAATTAATACTTTTATTGATAAATTTATTGATACTTATCACACCCCCCAACTTAAGCTTTGCTCGTCCTCGAGTAAAGAAAGAATTTTAATTTAGATCAAGTACCATATTTCATTGAGATCTTCCTTCACAAGAATAAATCTAGAGTTTAAGATCAAAAGTTTAGACAGTATCACTAACTAAGTATTGAGTTTCAGAAGTAAATTTTATGGCAGATTAATCAGAAACTTTCTTAGAGTTCATCTAAAGATTTTCAGCACTGGTTTTGTGAATACTAACTTAGCATTTGGGTGTTGATTCAAAGGACAAATGAATCTTCTTTTGTCACCTTATTTTGGTTAGTTTTCTATATACTCCCAAGTTAAGTGCATGAATTCAAGGTAGCTTTCACACTGCTTTTTTTTTTTTTTTTTTTTTTTTTGAATTATGCTGAGCATCCTGGCCTTCCCTTCACCGATTTGATGTAAACTTCTACACTTGACTTAAGGTGCAGAGTTCTAGCTTAGGGCAATCCACATATACTCTGTGTTTTGCACTCTTTTTTTTTTTTAAATTTAAGCAGGTAGCTCTTTCCTTAAATTTAATTTTTTTTTAATTGAAGTATATATAAACCATCAACTTTTAGTGATAATTGAATCCTCAATTTAGCCTTATAATCAAACACCTGCTTGTGCTTCATTAGTGTGCATGTGCAATTAGAAGTACTGTTAGCCTTTAAATGACCTAAGTAGGCTGCTAATGGTCTGACCAAGTAATCTGCTTCTTAACTCGCTACCATTATTAGTTAATACTTTCTAACTTTATTACTTTTCCTAGTTTATTTTGCTTAAGATTTTCTTTTCTGAAATATAGTTCATCCAAAATTTGATTATTATTATATATATATTTTAATTATATTTATTATTATTATTATTATTATATTATATATATTTTTTATTTTATTTTTTTATTATTTTTTTATTTTTATTTATTTATTTATTTTTATTTTTTTATTTTTTTTATTTTTTTTTTATTTTTTTTTGAATTTTACCCCCCAACTGAATTGGCATTGTCCTTAATGGAGAGGGAGGACAAATAAAAGGGTGAAAATTATGTTTGTTTATTTAGATGGGTTTTGAAGCTTATGATCCTTCTCCAGTCTTTTGTGGTTCTTCTCCAACTTAGCCTAAAAAGAGACTAAAAAGAATAAATTAGATTCAAGAAGTATTGGGTTGCCTCCCAATAAGCGCTAAGTTTATTGTCTTCAGCCAGACAAAATGCAGTTTAATTCATTGTGGTTCTATTAATTGCACTTGATCAATATTTTGATTTAATGATATCCCTTCGATATATGGTTTAAGCCTTTGGCCATTTACCTTAAAAAAATTTTTAGTCCTGGGATCATAGAGTTTAATTGCACCATGTGGGAATACATGATTAACTATATAAGGTCCATCCCATCTGGATTTTAGTTTTCCAGGAAATAATCGAAGCCTTGAGTTAAATAACCAGACTTGTTGATTTGGCTCAAAGGTTTTTCTTGAAATATGTTTATCATGGAAGGCTTTCATTTTTTCCTTATAAATTTTTGAATTTTCATAAGCTTCTTGCCTTAATTCTTCTAATTCACTTAATTGTAACATCCGATTGGAACCAGCTTTGTTTAAATTGAAATTTAATTATTTTATTGCCCAATATGCTTTATGTTCAAGTTCTACCGGAAGGTGACATGCTTTTCCATAGATTAATCTATAGGGAGACATTCCAATGGGGGTTTTATAAGCTGTCCTATAGGCCCATAATGCATCATCCAATCGATCTGACCAATCTTTTCGATCAGGCCTAATAGTCTTTTGTAAGATATTCTTGATTTTCCTATTAGAGACTTCTACCTGACCACTTGTTTGCGGATGGTATGGTGTAGCTATCTTATGTGTCACCCCATATTTTCGTAATAAAGTTCGAAATTGATGATTTGTAAAATGGGTACCCCCGTCACTAATGATAGCACGTGGAAATCCGAACCTAGAAAAGATATTCTTCTGAATAAATTTTAGGACTACTTTATGATCATTGGTTCGAGTTGCTATTGCTTCAATCCATTTAGAAACATAATCGACAGCTACCAAAATGTATTCAAATCCATTGGAAGGTGGAAAAGGTCCCATAAAATCAATTCCCCATACATCAAAAATTTCAACCACTAAAATGGGGTTCAAAGGCATCATGTCTTTCTTTGAAATATTCCCTAAGGCTTGACACTTAAAACACTCCTGACTAAAAGTATGGGCATCCTTAAATAATGTTGGCCAATAAAAACCACTTTGTAACACTTTGGCCGCAGTTTTTCATCCAGAAAAGTGTCCTCCACAAGCAAGAGTATGACAAAATTGTAAGATACTCCATTGTTCAGATTCAGGAACACATCTACGAATGATTTGATCAGCACAAATTCTAAAAAGCTCAGGATCTTCCCAAAAATAATATTTGATTTGAGCAAAGAATCGATCCTTTTCATTCTTAGACCAGCCATCAGGAATTTGTCCTATGACTAAGTAATTGACAATATTTGCAAACCAAGGAGTCTTTGTATGTGAAACTGTTAACAATTGTTCATCTGGAAAAGATTCTCTGATTGATACAGGTTCATTATCTTTCACTAGGATCCTAGACAGATGGTCTGCTACAACATTTTTAGATCCCTTCTTATCTCGAATTTCAATGTCAAATTCTTGTAACAGTAAAATCCATCTAATTAATCATGGTTTAGCATCTTTCTTTGAGAGCAGGTATCTCAAGGCTGAATGATCCGAGTAAATTATGATTTTTGATCCTAATAAATATGATCTAAACTTTTCTAGGGCAAACACAATGGCTAGCAACTCTTTTTCAGTGGTGGTATAATTCATTTGTGCTTCATTCAGAGTTCTACTAGCATAATAGATCACTACAGGACATTTGTTTACCCTTTGGCCTAGGACAGCTCCTATGGCAAAATCTGAGGCATCGCACATAATTTCAAAAGGTAGTGACCAATTAGGAGGTTGTATGATTGGAGCTTTGGTCACAGCTTCTTTTAAGATTTCATAAGCTTTAAGACAATTTTCATCAAAGTTAAAAGAAACATCCTTAGCAAGGAGATTACACAAAGGACGAGAAATTTTAGAGAACTCTTTGATGAAGCGACGATAGAATCCTACATGACCAAGAAAAGATCGAATTTGTTTGACAGAAGTGGGAGGAGGAAGTTTAGAAATTAGTTCAACTTTAGCTTTATCTACCTCAATCCCTTTCTTGGATACTATATGTCCTAAAACGATCCCTTCTTGAACCATGAAGTGGCTCTTTTCCCAGCTTAACACTAGATTAGCCTCAATACATCATTTTAATATTTTCTTCAAATTGTTGAGACAACTCTCAAAAGATTCTCCAAAGACTGAAAAGTCATCCATGAATATTTCTAAGAAATCTCCTATCATGTCTGAAAATATTGACATCATGCACCGTTGAAAAGTTGCAGGTGCATTACATAATCCGAATGGCATTCTACGGAAAGCAAAGGTTCCATAAGGACATGTAAAGGTGGTCTTTTCTTGATCTCCTGGGTAGATTGCTACCTGATTGTATCCCGAGTATCCATCTAAAAAGCAAAAGTATTGTTGGCCTGCTAGTCTTTCTAGGATTTGATCGATAAAGGGTAAGGGAAAGTGATCTTTTCGGGTGGTTGTATTGAGTTTTCTATAATCTATGCAGACACGCCACCCAGTGGAAAGTCGTGTTGGTACTAAGTTTCCATGTTCAGTGCGGACAACCGTAAGTCCAGATTTTTTTGGAACAACTTGTGTAGGACTCACCCAGTGGCTGTCAGAGATAGGATAAATAATTCCAGCATCTAACCATTTAATTACTTCTTTCTTGACTACTTCTTGCATGTTAGGGTTAAGCCTTCTTTGCATCTCTCGAGTTGGTTTGGCATTATCTTCTGTATAAATATGGTGCATGCATATTGACGGACTAATTCCTTTTAAATCGGCAACGGTCCACCCTATGGCCTCTTTATATGTTTTTAGAATATTTACCAATTGGTTTTCCTGTTCAGTAGTTAAGTTGGAAGCAATTATTACTGGTAGGGTTTTCTTTGATCCTAAAAATACATACTTAAGTGATTCAGGTAAAGGTTTTAGTTCAAGTTGTGGTGGGGCCTGAATTGAAGGACGTAGTGGTTCAATTTTTCGCTCAGGTAAGGGCTCAATTTTCACTGACCAAGGTAATGAATGTGATGGTTGAGGTAAATTAAGCAGGGTATTTACTTCCTGGGTTTGAGTTTCTTCAGTGGGTTCATCATCTTGTAGTAAATCTAAGGAGGAATTAGATTCAACTATTTCATCTATCTGATTGATTACAAAGCAGTCTTCCTCCTCTTGGGTGTACTTTGGGGTATTAAAAACATTAATTCTTACTTTTTGATTCCCAAAAGAAATATCCATAGCTCCCATTTTACAGTTGATATTGGCATTGGCGGTTGCTAAGAATGGACGTCCTAAAATTATGGGATTTTGGTTCAGCTCTTGGGATGGTTCCATGTCAAGTATGAGAAAGTCTACAGGAAAATAACATTTATCTACTCTAACTAGAACATCCTCAATTAAACCACGCGGTGTTTTTATAGATCTATCAGCTAATTGCAAAATGACTGACGTGGGTTTTAATTCTCCAATCCCAAATTTTTCATAAACCGAGGTTGGAAGGAGGTTTACACTAGCTCCTAAGTCTAGTAATGCTCGGTCAAAGGTTATACCTCCAATAACACATGAAATTAAGGGTGCACCAGGATCTTTCATCTTTTGAGGTATTGGATTTAACAGGACCGCACTTACATCCTCGGATAGCATAACTCTTTTGGTGGTTCGTGGCTCACGCTTTTGGGTACAGAGTTCTTTAAGAAATTTAGCATAGGCTGGAACATGCTGAATTGCATCGAGGAGGGGTAAATTAATATGAACTTGTTTAAATAGTTCCATTAGCTCCTTGTTGCGTGTTTCTTGCTTTTTGCGAGAAGAGCCTGCTTCTAAGGCCGAAGGGAATGGGGCTTTGGGTTTATATGTCTCAGCTAATTCATCTGTTCTCTTCTTTTCTTTATCCATCTTATCAGTGTCAGTACCAGTCTTAAGCTCAAGTTCTTCTATATGATTATCCTCTTCTTCAAATTTCTCATCTTGGCTAACATCAGTATTGGCCTCTATCACCTGGTCTTGATATGGGTCCTTAAGAATCCTACCACTTCTAAGTTCAGATATTGCTTTGGCATTTTCTAATTGGGGGTTCTTAGGTGGAATGTTAGATGGATGAGTAAATCCAGGTGGTTGATAGACATTGGATGGATTATTTTTAGGATTTGCAATTGGTTGGCTTGGTAATTGACCCGGTTCTCTCCTCATGCTAGACTCAGCTATTTGTCCTATTTGAGCTTCTAGTCTGGCGATTGATTGTTGTTGGCTTAGAATTAATTGTTGAAGTTGATTGAATTTATCGTCGGCTAGATTGGTCTGTTGAGGAGGTGGGTATGAGGGTTGATTATAATGTAGTGGTTGAGAAGACTGACTAGGCTGACCCTTATTATAGGCATAGTTCTGGTATTGGGGCCTATTTTGATAATTCTGAACTGGTGGGATTTGGGTCTGAGCCTGAGTTTGTTGTGGTTTCCAAGAGAAATTAGGATGGTTTCTCCAACCAGGATTATATGAATTTGAATATGGGTCATTAAGTGGTTTTGAGTAACCTTGAGCAGCTTGGACTTGTTCTTGGATAAGAGGTGGTAATTGTGCAACCGTGGGACATTCACTTACATGATGTGTTGGGCTAGCACAAATAGAGCAAATCACTTGATAATTAGAAGCTGGTGTGTATTGTGCAGGGGATTGTTGACCTAAGTTTAGGAATTGATCTAATTTCTGTGCAATAAGGTCGACTTTATCTAATTTTTGTGCTATTATGTTCAAATCTGCCTTAGAATTGAGTTCTGGAAGTTTTGATCTCATAAATTCCTGCCCGTTTTTGTTGAGAAATTGATCTTTCATAAGAAGATAATGAAGCATGGTTAATAGAGTTTTCACTTAAAGTTTCAAACAAGGTATAAGCTTCATCCTCACTTTTGCTCATGAATGCACCTCCACAGGATGCATCAACCATCTGCTTATATTGATCTCCTAAACCTTCATAGAAAGCTTGTACAATTTGCCACTTAGATAGACCATGGTGTGGGCATTTTCTAAGGAAGTTCCTTAAGTCTTTCCCATGATTCATGAATTTGTTCCCCTGGAAGCTGAGCAAATCCCTGTGATGGCTCGCCTCATGGTATTGGTTCGTCCTATGGGATAAAATTTCTTAAGAAATTCATGTTGCATCTCTGCCCATGTTTGAATTGTTCTTCCTAATGTGCCAAGCCAGTACTTGGCTTTATCTTTTAATGAGAAAGGGAACAAGGTCAGTCTAAGGGCATCATCAGAAAAATTCTGAATTTTTACCGTAGAGCAGATTTCTAAGAACTCATCCAGATGTTTGTAAGGGTCTTCATTGGCATTCCCATAAAAAGATGGGAGCATCTGGATTGTGGTCGACTTAATCTCATAGTGGCTAGCAGGGATATCAGGTATGTGGATGCAAGTCGATGGGTTGTAGGTGGAAGGAATAAAGTATTCCTTCATCTGCCTAGGTGGTTCTTCACGATTTCCAGCCATTTGATTATCTGGTCTTAAATGAATTAGTCTTTCAATTTCAGGATCTGGTTTAACTAGGTCAGGTAAAAGTGATCTTCTACCGTGCATGTACTAGTGCAATTTGATATATGGTTCAAATTTTTTTTTAAAATTTTTTTTAATTATTTATTTTATTTATTTATTTATTTTTTTTAAGAAAAGAAGAGAGAAAGAAAGAAGAGGAAAAATCCTAAAGAGTCTTAAATCTGGAGAAGATAGGGAGGAGTTAATTTATGGTTTATGTTAGATATTATTTGGCAAACAAGTTAGGCAATCAATCCTGACTAAGAGTTATCCTAGATCTAGACAGCTCCTAACTGCCAAGATCACCTTCAAGCCCTCCAAATAGAGGATTAGCCAATCAACTGGCCAGGTAAGTGTAAAGTCGGTGGGAGTCCCTCCGTTGCTTGCCTTAGACACCAATTGTGCTTGGCCAGGTAAGCGAACAGAACCAATTAAGTAACCACCTTCTTTCGGGCCCAATCGTCCCTGAACCACTTTCCTAGACACCAGTCAAATTGATTAACCCTAACTTGGTTCAACTCTTAGGATTTCTTGTCCTATTGAGCTCGAATATCCTTAAAGGTTAATGTCTAATTGATTTTAAGAGTTAAGATTTGGGTTAATGCAGGATGCTGGTTGGTTGTTTGTGGGCTAAGGAAGGGTGATCAAATCCCCACCTTATCTTGTTTAATGGGTTGTGCCCTTAATTTGGTTTAATATGAAATATGCAAAAGAAAAAAAAAATTTCAATCAAAGAGTTCTATGCAATTTAAACTAACTAATTAAATTATAAAAAGGCTTACCTTGACTCCAGCAATCACCAAAAATAAGAATAAAAACTAATATGATGGATGCTCTAAATAATTAGGGTTTCTAATCTTGTGATGAGATTTTTAATTAGGTTTATGTAGGTAATATTTTTAATTAATTTAAAATAAAGCAAATATTAAAAATAAAGAAAGAGATTTAGGGTTTAGGAATGATCTCACCGAATAGGATTGAGAGTTTTGTTCGTGCCCTAATCTTCCTTGTTCCTTTTTTTTTTATTTTTTCTTTTCTGCAAAATAAATAAAAAATAATGAGTAGGCAGTAAAAAAAATCAAAGAAATAAAAAAATTTTAATTTTTATGCCTCCCCGGCAACGGCGCCAAAAACTTGATAGGGACACGATGCTGTCGTTAAGACACCGTGTTTATCAATTTAAATCCGACTCTTTACTTTTTAAATTAACTAAAAATTATGAAGAAAGTGGTGAGTCGGGTCGAATCCACAGAGAGGCAATGATTTATTTCTAGAATCTTTGATTTTTTTTTTTTAAGAAAAGAAAGAAAGGATTTTTTTTAAAAAAATTAAAGTTAAAAAATAGATCTATAAATAAAAATAGAATTTAAATTATGCAAAAATAAATTTGATACTAAGATCTACTATTTAGATCTTAGCAACTACTTATAGTAAAATTAAAAAGCAATAAAGAACAAATAATTTAAAGAGCTAGAATTGAAAAGAATAATGAAACTTTTTTTATTAAATTTAAAACTAAGATGCAGAATTTAAATACAAGAAATTAAAGAAAATTTAGAATTTTAATACAAGAAATTAAAGGAAAAAGACTAGATGGAGATCGCAGATCAGCGTAGGCATGAAGATGGCGTAGAAGACCGGCTCTTCTTCTCAGCACCGCAGCTTTGAAGCAACCTTTAATCCAGAGCTTGACTTCCACCCTATACCTTAGCTTCCCTTCCAACCCTCCTCCCTTTCTTAGAGGCTTAGGATCCTTTTTATAGAGCTAGAAGAGGTAGATATTTATTTCTAAAAGCAATATGGGACTAATTGCCTTTATAATCATAAAAATCTGAATAAAATTTGAATAAAAATAACTTTGTTATGACTCTGGTAAATCTGGTAAAATCTGGCTATTCGATAGGAATCCAACGGTTCAAAAATCATCAAAATCGGATGCCTATCAGCCCAGATCAGGTCGGATTAAATTCTGGCCGTCCGATCGCGCTTGATCGAGGAAATCTGGCCGCAAATCGTGCTTCGGGAGTCCTGATCACCGTCGGGAGCATTCTGGACCATCGGATCGAAGCTGGAATCAGGCGCTGCCGTTCGATGGTGATCCGAGTGAAATTGGCAATCGAAAAAAATGCTGACCGTCCGATCTTAACCGCAATCAACCGCAGCCGTCCGATCGCGCAATCACTGTTCCCATGGACCGCGTAGACCGGCCGCACCGCACACCGCAACCAATCAACACTTCTGTCGCTGAGTGAAATGACCAGATTGCCCTGTGAGCCGCGATAAATTTCTGTAGACCCTTTAAGGGTCTAGGTCCGCCACGTGGCGATCTCTGATTCATCGATTTCTGCTGAGCTGGCGGTCCACGCCTGGATCGTAGACCGGCTGATGGCTTCAATGGCTGAGTCAGCTTTGATGGCTTGGCTTGGCTTGGTGGCTCGGCTTATGGAGCCGACTGAGCCGTTTTCTTTTTTTTATTTAATTTTTATTTATTTTATATCTTCAAAAATTTATATCTTTTTCGTTTTAGCTCTGTTTTATTTGAAATTTATTTTGTTGTGATCAAAAAAATGAGCTCTTTCGATTGATAATAAAATTTTAATTTTTAATTTTTATTATTTTTTAATTAATTTTTTTTAATTAATAAAAATATGAATTTCTCAAAAATTATATATAAATTGATTATTAATTTTTAATATTAATTGATAAATTAATACTTTTATTGATAAATTTATTATACTTATCAGCATCCTACAATTTTAGGGTGGTGCCAAAAAGCAAGCATAGGTCTTCAGCGGTGGAAGCGATCATCCCAAAGGCCTCAAGGGTGCACAACAGCTAAAGAGAATTGATGGAGGTGATGTTTGCACAGGTGCTGTTGAGTGCATAGAAATAGTGTAATCATGCAGAAGGGCATTGTCGAAAAATTTGTCAAGACTTAGGAGCACTAAGGTGGAGATTATGAGAATTTATGGTGCTTCCAAGCCTTGGAAGGCCATGGAAGGAGTCAGGGTGTTGGCTTCGGAGATTTCAGGGGCTTGGTTGGTGCTTCGGAGATTTGGGACACAAGATGAAGCAAGAAACCAAAGTTAGAGAATCAAGACTACAGAAAGAAGATTTTCTGTAGGTTAGCCGGCTTAGTCCAAAACTGGATCGGCTAAGTCTCAATGCATAAGCAAAATAGAGAGCTGCACGTTCGAGACTGCTGGCACAATACAGAATTGGGTTGGCTGAGTTTTAGACTGAGCCAACCCAGTGGAACTTAGTCGGCTTAGTGCTGAGATTGAGCTAGCTCAGTGCGCGAATAAAGTTACGCGAGGGTCTATTTTGGGCTAGGATCTGAGTTGATTCTAGGGGTCTTAAGGCCTAATTTGAGAGGTCTTAAGGGGGGCTAACTCATGTATGGGTCGGATCTAGATCCAAAGGATGAGAGCATGGGAGACATTGGTGTACATGGGCTTGGTGAGTGCTTTCACGTATTGGGTTAGCCAAAAAAATTTTTGGTCGAACCTAATGGCTATGTATAAATACGTAGGTTGTATTAAGATTTTCAAAATTAGAATCAATACAGATCTTTTCTCCCTCAACTCTCTTCTTCTCTTCTTTTTAGAGTTGCTGCCCTAGGATTCTTGAAGAAGCTCTAGAAAGGGGGGCCTCCCTCAAGCCCAAGGAGGGAGGCATCCTATCACATATCCAGATGGAGGATTGGTGGCTTACTATCCATAGAGAATGTCACAGGTTCCTTTAGGTCCATGCTAAAGATCAGGGGCTTCCACAACATAGTATCGATGCTTGTGATGTGAAGGATGATTAACATTCAAGCGATATCATGGGTTTATAATTTAATATCAGAGCTAAGTGATGCCTGGGATGTTGTGGACGGCAATAACAACTTCACAAATGATGATGAGGAGATTATACATTGGTGGATTATGATGATGAAGATGTCGATAATCCTCTTGATAAAGATACAGACATTGATTGATAATATGTAATTTTTCAAGAAAATCATATGTCTTAAATTTCATATATTATTTAGTATTAATGTAATTTTTATCAATATTATATTATCTTTAATATATTGTTTGATACAGACATGGCATCGAGAAGACGACCCCGGAGGCTTACACGAGGAGATGCCGGTGCATCGGCTTCTCAACAGCGGACTCCTGATGATAAGGCGGTCACATTAGCCAGTCCAGATTGATTTTATATATTATATTTTTTTTAATTTATTTTAATTTTTTATTATTTATAAATAATTGATTTTAAGTTATGCTACTAGGAGGACGATCTGATGGTGGGATCGACATGAAGATGTCAGTACCTCTTCATCTCAGCAGCATACTACTGGTAAGGCAGGCACATCATCTACTGCCATAGGTTATTTTGACATATTATATTTTTTTATATTATATTTATTTTAAATTTTTATCATGTATAAATAATTAATTTTAAGCTTTATATTTTGCTGCAATGATCGATACTGTGATTAGGCGGAGACATGGAGCTGCCAGAAATGAGAAGCTGGAGGAGTGGAGGAGGGCACATCCCGGGAAGAGAATGAGGGTTGTCATCCCATCGGAATATATCGTACCAGTAGAGCACCACATCAGGGATCCATACGTATGTGAGGTAGGTATTATTATCCGTTCATACACTTTCTTGATGCTGACTGATTGGCATAGAGTTACGAGACCACGGCAGTAGATCCTTCTCAATCATTTATAGATAACTAAATATATTTTTGGATAATTATTTAATTTTTATTTTTTTGATAAATCTTATATATCGTATATTATTTTTGCACTATGATTTTGATATTCAGGATATTGATACTCTGCGTGTCCGGGAGGCTATCCTTCGGTATATGGGGTGATTGCTTAGAAAATTTAGATATGAGCTCCATACCCACTGAAAGAAGATCTTGCAGGCGTGTGGGGTGGTGGGGGAATGTGAGACACTATATAGGAGTGTATCATATCCTGATTGGGATCTCCTCTGTACTAGATACGAGGATCCTGCATATCGGATATAATTATTATGTATAATAAAAATATTGATTATTGAATTGATATGGTATTGTAATATGTTCACTAATATCTTCATTGCATTTGTTTGTTAGGCCTACTGCGATAAGGCCTCATAGAGCAGGTCAAGGCTCACGATGATGCATTACGATGGATTAAAGTCATTTGTACAGTATCAGTATGAGCTGATAAGTATACATACATATATCTTTAATAATTTATTAAAATATGTCTTTATTAGTATACTTACATTCATAAATTTTAGAGAAACATCGAGACAGGATAGTTGCCTAGGCGGATTGACGTCTACTAGAGGACCCATCATCGGGCGATGGGTGAGTGGCTTTTTGGGACTAGGAAGAGACATGTGAGTATTAATTGATTAAGTTTTATTTCAATTTCATTATAAAGTTTAAATTTTTTTATTATATTTATTTATTTAATTATGATCGTATGATGGAGATACGATCCCAGCCCCCAGCTAAGGGCTCTATCCCATCCATAGACGACAATATCTATGATGAAGTGCTCAGTAGAAGACCTAGCTATGTTACAGGGTTGGGATATGGAGTTATGGCTCCTAGCTCCTCTCAAGCAGCACATATTTCTTGTGATGCTCATCTACATGAGAGAGAGAGGAGACATGCTGAGATCAAGAGGAGATATTAGGAGAAGATAGCGGACCTACAGTGGACCAATGCCGAGCTTTCATCTTAGCTTCAGGCATTTGAGGCGAAGCTCAATGAGTTATGTCGTCGTATACCTCCCCCATTGACTTTCGATGTTCTTGCTGATGCTTATGATTAGGACTCCACTGATGATGATAATGCCGCCTCCCCCACTGGTATTGTTTTATATTATTTTTAATTAATATATTTTTAGTATTTATATTAGATAATTAGTTTGCTAACTTAATTTTTTAATTTAATGTAGGTATATGATATGTCGCCGTCGATATGGAGTTTTATTTTGTTTTAATGTATTTTTTTTTAAAGGACATATAGCATGTATGACATTTTGTATATGTACATGGTTTTTTTATATAGATGTTTTAAAGTGAATGAATTTGATTTTGGCATGTGTTTATTTGTTATGTGCATGTTATATGTTATGTTATTTGTTATGTGGATGTTATATGGATGTCTATAGATTTTAAAAAATTAGCATAAATAAAATTATCTAAATTTTTTTTTAAAAAAATTAGCGATGCAAAGAAAGCATAGGTAAAGAGTTATAGCGACGTAACTTAGCACTGATAAATTTCAATAACCATCGCTAAATAGCATGCCGGCACGTCACTTTTAGCCATATTTTTATAATTATCGATGCAAATTAACGTCACAAAATATTTATCAATGCAAATAAACATAGCTAAATCCAATGTAACAGTTTTCAAAAAATATGCCAGCATGCCACCTTTGGCCATGCTTAACAATTATCAACATAATTTTATGTCGTAAATTATTTGCCGATATAAAATAAGCATAAGTTACTTTTTATCGACAAAAATATTTCATCATTAATAGTTTACCGATGTCTATATTGCATCGCAAAAATTATTATTTTCGACATTTATTGAGCATAGGTAAAAATTTTTTTGCCAATATAAGTTTTCATCAATAAAAATATTTTTATCGATGTTTATTCTGTATGGGTAAAAATTGATATTGTCGATGATTATTTTATGTTGGTAAATACCTATTTTCTAACATCTTTTTAGTATAGCTAAAACTAATCTCCGACGTTTATTGTAACATCAGTAAAACTTATTTTTTTGATGAAATTTTAGAAAACATCAGTAAATGAAATCAACGATGGCATTTTTGTCGATGTATTTTTTTTTATGCATTTTACGTCAGTAGATGTAATTAGGGATATTTTTTTAGAATTTAGTTATGCTTTTTTTGTATAGCTAATTATCTTTTTTCTTGTAGTACAAGCACCTACGTCCGCTCTCCAAAGGATTTCTTTAAGAATTTTATGATAATCTTCACAAGATTACAGTCGGATAGTTTTTTCAGGTTCACTATTCAAAAATTTAGTTGATTTTACATAGGTGCACCAATCTTAACCTTTACAAATCTAATCCCAAGGCTTCCAATCCAATTACAAGGTTTGGATCAATCTATCCCCAAGTTTTAGATGCTTCTGAAACTTATTACAGAATTAGAGAAAGAGAATTTTATATAACAAGAAATAGCTCCTTGGATTGAGCAAATATGTTGTTGTTAAAGCTTGGTTATTGTAGACTTGAATGTTTGCAATCAATGCTCTTGGTTGGCTCTTCAATGCTTTTCTAAAAGTCAAGAAAAAATTGGTTTGAAGTGGGTGAAATCTCTTAATAATGATGAATGTTGAAAGTAAAGCTCTTTTCATCTTAAACATTATTTTTACTTTTGTTCCTTTGTATCTTATATATCTTCATTTAGTTTTCACTAAGTTTGATGTAGTTTGAAGCTAAAACTAGCCATTTTTGTCCATTGGAGTCGAAATAGAGCTATTGATAAATTTTTGAACGAAATAGGGCCTACTATAAAACTAGCTGTTTTGCCTGTCAAAAGTTCAGAAGTCAACTCGAAATGGCCTCGTGTCAGCTCAGTTTCAAAAGAAGTCAGCTCAAAAATGTGAAAAGTCGGCTCGACTGTAGATCACAGAAAACATCCTTTTTGTATACCTTGAAAGAGTTGGCTTGTAGAAAAATGAGTCGGCTCACCTTCAATTCGAGTCGACTCGAAATTGCTTTGAGTTGGCTCACTTGCCTATTCCGAGAAATCATCTTTACATTCTTCTAATAGAGCCGGCTCAGTCCTTTCTCAAGTTACCACTATGCCAATCCTGTGTGCCAAGTTCAGATTGTGCCAAAGGCGACTCGATTTCATTTGGAGTTGAGTCATTTTTTTTAGATAGCCTTTTTTGATGAAATTTAATTCCAACTCTTATCTTTTTGGCTCACAAGATTCTCAACCATTTTTAACTCTTTACAATGATACTTTCTTTCTACAAAAGCATTCTTAAGGAAAAATTGAAAGATATTAGTATACTTTTATGCTCTAATATTTGGTTATTATCAAAATCATTCCTAGAATCAATAATTGTGGACCACCCATCTTAATAGGTAGAGCATATAGCTACTCTACCTTTGCCAAACAGCTAGAAACTAGATTCGATAATTTAAACTATGACTAAAATTTGACATCTAAGGGATAACTGAATGAATATTTGTTTTTTATTAAGTTGCATGAACTTTGAATTTAGCTATTGGATGTAGTTCCTTAGGCGGTGACAATAGTCCAATCATTTAGTATTGGAATTTATAAATCAAATTAATATTGCCTTGTTATTAGCAATGACCTTTAGTATTTCCTACAAAATTCACTTAGAATTTCTCTACATATATAAAACCAAAGTGTTGCTTATAAATATGGCTCTTAGTATTTTGTATAGAATATAGCTGAAGGGTTGTAAAATCCTCTTTGTAAAGGGATAAGCCATTTTGGATCAAGAGAGTTAAAGAAATTTCAAGCAAAATTAAAAGTTCTTTTCTACTAATAGTTCTACTCTCTTTATCTCTTGTGTAAGAAATTAGTGCTTGATCCATCTCTTTTTCCTCTTTAAGGATATGCAATGAAGCTCTCTAAAATTTGAATGTATTTCTTTTTAAAATTTCTTAATCTTTCTTCTCAAATATTCCTCAATCTTTTAATAGTTTTGGAGTGGGCTGGAGAACAAATTTTAACCATTAGAAGCCTTAAACTAGCCATTAGAATAGAGAAATAGCCATTGGAGATGTTGTAGAAAATTAGCCATTATACCTATCCTGTACTTAGGATCGACTCCATTTCTTCAAGGGTCGAGTCGAACTGCCTTCGAGTCGACTCATTTGCCTCAAGAATCAATTAAATCTTAGGATCCAAAAAATCAACATTCTATTTTTTTTTTTTGAGAGAGAGAGAGCTGGCTTGCCACTAGTCGTAAGTCAACTCAACTATTGAGGTTGACTCAAATTTTGCTAGGACCAATTGAAATCTGGGATCCTAAAAAATAAGTTCTTTGTCTTCCTCTGGGAGAGTCGACTCCTATTGTGCATGAGTCGACTCGAAACCATTCCAGTCTCCTCTAGAGTGCCAGAGTCGACTCCAATTCATTTAGGATCAACTCTTGTCCATTCTGAAACTTAAGGTTCTTTATTTTTTAGCATGTTTCGGTGTAGGGATCAGCTCTTATGCCTTAGAGTTAACTTAACTCAGTCTGAAACTTGAGATTTCTTCTTTAAAATTCTTGATTTAATGTATTTTGAAGAGATCTTTTCCAAGGATAATATTTTTAATTTGAATACCTGGAAAGACCTACATTCATCTTTAAAATATTGATTATTATCATTTATACTCAACATTTTGAAATCATCAAAATCAATCACAAGGTCAACATTTTTTTTTTTTTGATGATGACAAAACTTTGAGTATATGAGCAATAAAAGTAAATGTATTTCAACTTATTTTGCTAATATAAATCATGAAATGATAGAATGAATATGTATGAACACACACTTCATGAATATTTCAATTCATCCAAAATTTAGATTTAAACCATTTGATACATTCCAAATTCTATACATGTATATGTGCTCATTTTAAGATCATTTTAAGCAAACACATGAGCATATCACTTAAATTCATATTATTTCATATTATTCAAATTGAGAGTCTTTTAAATAAATTAAACATATACTCAACATCATTCTTTTCCTTTTTGACAGCATCAAAGGCTCAAGGAAAATATTAAAAGTATCATCAAATCAATTCAAATTCAAGAATGTATTAAATTCATATCTTATAGCATATCTCTCCTTCCAAAATCATATCTTTTTATTCAAAATATACTAAAACACACTTTTTTTTCTAAAATTAACTTGAATTCAGATTCCTTTTAGTCAAAATTCATACCTCTCCCTTTTTGAATAAGATTGATTCATTAATCAGATTTTTAAATTCAAGTATAAAAGTGAACTAGCTTGGAGTTTCAAGAGTTCAAAAGGGGCAAAGTTTTTCAAACCAAAGAGATTTGAGTATTAGAACCAAGCATAAAATGGATCATGTCTCTTTCCTTTAATAAATATCAATCAATTAAATTCAGCACATTCAACATGAGTTTAACTTTCAAATTCAGATTTTCTAACTTGGAAATAATGTGGGTTCAAAAGCATTTTCAATTAATTAGTTAATTAATCAATTAATTATTTCTCCCTCTTTGTTTTGCAAACAAAATACATTTTCAATCAAATATATTTTTAAGAGTATATTTTTTTCTTTAATATTTTCTTCTCCTGGTTTTAGTAGTGAATGCTAAAAATTTTGTTTTTCTGAAATTTTTCTTTTGTATTATCAAGGCAATTTTCAATTAAGCAAAATACACAAGTGTAAACATTAATCAAACTAAACAACCAATCAATCAAAACATTCATCCAATTAGACATTGAATTTTTCATGAAAGCTTAATTTTCATTAATTTCAAAAGATGTTTACCATGAGGTGTTTACAATAATAACAAATATCAAAAGGACCAAAATGTATAACATGTACAACTACCAAAATAGTGGATTGCTAGAGAGAACTAAGGTTCTACAAGATATGTCCTAGCATCCTAAGTGGGTCAGGAGGCTCTAGAAGGAGGGTCCAGGTTGAGACAAGGAAGGTGATATGGTGTCTTCTGATGACTGGCCTCAAATGTCAGCTCTCACAATGGAGATTTTCTAGATAATATAATTTATTTCCTCTCTCAAAATTGTGATGGCCTATGATATAAATCTCTGTATCTCTATCCTGATCTCATTTATGATCCTCCAAGAGATCCTCTCAATCAAAAAGTTCTTGTCCAGTCTGAAAGATGATCTATCTAAAGCCTCTGGATGGTTTGTATCTATCTTTGGCTCTATTTGAGTTGCCAGCTTCTTAGACTGTATATCTGCCATCTAAATTATTATCAGAACCTCATCTCCATTAGAGTCATCTTCTTGCAAATCCAATGAGCGCCATGTCTCTCAAATCCTGTGCATCAAAGTGAATACTCATTGTAGATATCTATATGCATCCGGGGCCTTGTGATATCCCCCTCAAGATTTATCTTGTGCTCCTGGAAGATCAATATCAGAACTATGCCATAAGATAGTGAAACCTTCGATCGGTTCAATACATTCTGCATCTATCTGATGATAAATGGAGGAAGGCTCAATAGGATCTCTCGAATGATGTGATACATAAGAGTGATATCCCTCTCTGATACAAAATCAAATCCATCTTTTGAAAGAAGATCTGATTGATGATGTGATGGAGCGGCCCCATCTCGACACTCAGCTAGTTGGCACTCACGTCTTTGATCCCTCTGACATCATCTTGCTCAAGTATGGTATTCAATATAGTCTTGTGATTGCTAATGTCATTTGAAATAGTCCCAATCGTCGACATCCAAAGTGTGCATCTAAGGCTTTCAGTGTTAATCTTAATGTGCACACCCTTTACCTTCGACACCATGCTTCCTACTCGCACCTTTATATTTGCAAAAAATTCTTTAAGCAAGTTGGGGTAGGTCAATACATTGAGGGAATAAAGGTAATTCCATCATAATCTCTTAATTTTTTATCCAATAGTGAAGCCTTCATGATCTAAAAACCCAAAATTTATCTTTCTACCCATGCAAACAACCCTATAAGAAATGGACATCTGAGAGGGGTTTACCCGAAAAAAAGGTGCATGGTTGGTGGCGGAGAAGGGGCTGTAACAGGTTATGAGGAGGTCCCTGGATTTGCCCTCTACTTTGAATGCTGTTCTCAAATGGAGAAGGAGTTGGAGAAGAGCTAGGGCATGTCGGTTCTATGAGGGATCGCTTCTCCCTTTGGGCCATTTGCTTTGTTGGTGCCATGGAGATCAGATCATGGAAAAATTGAGGAAAAATCAAGTGAAAAGGCTTCAATCAAAGGTGGAGAGGAGTTTGAAAGTGTTTTAGCTTGGGAAAAAAAATGAATAGAAGGAACATCTCTTCGGGATGACTCTAATTAAAAAAATCTATCTCCAAATAGGGGTCAACTCATCTTAGACTCGAGTCAACTCCTGACGAGGGGTCGACTGTAGTAAAATTGAGGTCGACTTCTTACAAAACTATTTTAAATTTTCTATTAAGCCCTCGAGTTGACTCTATTAGGAATTATGTCCTAAAGTTAATCATCAATCTATTGATGGTTGAGCTCTTATTTATAATTATATATGAATCATACATTAATAAAAGTTATTTAACATTTTTCATCATAAGGTTATTTATCTTCTTAATCAAACTCCATTGTTATGATGGAAGTCCTTAGAATTACTTCTTAAATGATAAAGAAGGATTTATTGTGTGGTTCTTAAATTAATTCATGACCAAATGATACATTAGTAATAAGGACAATAATTGTATCAAGTATAGATCATTGTATGTCATATGAATTAATTATCCTCTTAACCAAGGAATATAAAGATACTAGTATGGTATGCAGGTGGGATATAGATATATACTAAACATGATCAACTCTGGAGCACTCTGCTGTTAAGAGTATATCTGTAGGGATATGGATATAAGTATCCCTCCGACTTACGATTATCACAATGACTTACAAGCAACTTATTGAACTTTGGTACCGAAGTACCTAAATTTTTAATTCAGTGATGAAAAGTTTTAGATGCAGTCAATTACTTATTAAGTCGATGCATGAGTCAAGATAAGATTAACCACTCCAAGTAAAATTAGAGAAAATATCTTAATATATTTTAGTTTAGCAAAATCTTAACTAGGATAATCATTGTGAGGAGTCACAGGATTGAGAAGGTTGATCAAACACTATAGATGAACTGATCAAGAGTTGATAGTGAAACTCTGAAGTCATCCTAAGTATTAATGATCAAAGGAATGAATTATACGATAATCATATGCCAGTAGGTTATGAATATTACTTCACTATATTCGACTCTATACGGATGTTGGGTATTATTGCTAGATGGTCACTTTAATTGGTATAAAAAATTTATTTCTATGCTACCGACTTAGTGTTCGAATCTATAGGATCACACACACACTATAAATTTCAATCTGATCAGATGACTGATCAACAATTATGAATCATTATAGTATATAATTATCAATATGATTGATAATTATCTGATATAATTAATTATAAAAAGATTAATTAATAATTAAATTATTAATTAACTCAATTCGATTGAGTTATGAGGATTAGATCAAGTTTAATTAAATTAAATTCAATTATAACCTAATCAGTAAATAAGATTAAATCCTAATTTGATCAAGACTTGGACATAATTAGTTCTTGATTTGATCAAGAGGATTTAAGTTTGATTAGATTGGGTTTATTCTTATATTTAGGTCTAATCAAATATGATTTGATTTGAGCCAAAATAGATGAAAATCCTAGAGTCCAATTTGGACTGCATCTTTTCTTACCCCCTAAACCCTTCACCATCCTCATTTTCTATGCACAAATCAGGTTGTGCATGAGATTTGATGATACTAATTACCCCTTATTGCCCTCTCTTGGCTAAGGTTTTGGGTTGATAGAATTTTAATTCAAAAAGTTTTTGAATTGAGTTTGATTTGATCTCAAACAAGACACCTCATCTATGCCGCCCAACCCTCTATATAAACCATCCTTTTGTGCAACAAGAGGAGAGGCTCTGGGGTGTGAGGCTTTGGGGGGGCTTCTTGGCATTTGAGATTAAGAGAAAGCAGTTCCTCTTTGGGGCGAGTAGGCTAGGGTTTTGTGAGAGATAAAGAAGAAGGATGTTCATCTTTGTTTCAGCCTTAAAGCTTCTTCTTTATTAGCCATTAAAAGAGTCTTCGTAAGGAGCTTGTACTTTGGGAGTTGATCAGATCATGCTTTGTGTGGATACCTATAGAGGTCGTTCGTGTATGCGGCTGAAGCAAGTTTCATATCTACAGAGTTTTTGAAAGCAGTGATCTATGCTTCATATTCAGGTATGAGATTCAATTTTATATTTATTTTCAGTTTCAAATTTTATATACATCATATCATACCATAGATCTTGTTGTAAGATATTTATAGATTAAATCTAATACATCTTAGATTAAAAGGTTTAATCTAATATTCTTTCATTACAAATATTTTTTTTTTAAAAAAAATTGAAAACTATACATGAAACCCCTATAGTTTTCCAACAATAGTATCAGAGCCCTTTGGTTCGATATGGCATTGATATGTATGCATATTCTATAAAATCTAATTTTTATATTGCATGAGATGCATATGATATGATGTAGATGAGATCTAAATTAGTGATCAGATCTGAGATGATTAGATTAGTTGATTTTCGAATAGCTTGGTACTTGAATTGGGTAAAATCATCAAGCCGTCCGGTCATAAGAGAAAGTAGGGTTTAAAGACCCTCTTTTCGATTCGATAGGATTCTCTTATGACGTGTAGGGGTGCTACTGTGATTTTTCATGAAGAAAAATAGTGAAAGAAAAAGAACTTATTTTTCTGCAAAATTCTAGATTTGTGAAACCCTAGGTTTTATTGTATTTGATACAAAATATGCAAGAAAAGTTGAATCTAATTATTATAATAAAATTTGGAATTATAAATAAGTTTAGATAAGATCTAAAATGGATTTATGATTGATTTTAGTATGGTTTACGTAAATACTATAACTAGGTTTTAGTCTAGATTCATCGGCAGTCCTCATGCTTACAGCTCTAGTCATCACGACCTCGATAACGAAATTGTACAATGAGTTCCACTCTAGCTAGGTTAATCACCTAGATAGAATGTAAAGGAGCGAAAGAAAATTTAGGAATTTTGGCATGGATGGTAGCCTGATGGCATTTGAATTTGTTTAGAGTGACAAGTTTAGGTCATGCATATAACACGATTTCTAGATCCAGCAGTGGTTAGAAGAATTGCACATTCATCTAATGTGGTCTCTACGTCTTCCCTGCAGCACCAGGTTCTAAATGGCCTTTTATTGTTCCATTATTTTTTATATAGCTTAGCAAGAAATGAAGGGCCATCACCTTGGATTCCATGGTAAACTTTATCAAAGGATGTTCGATCGGCGCATTTGTGATTAGGCAATGCACAAGATTAACTGCTTGTGTCGGAAAGCTTCTAAAAGGCTATATTGTTGAAAGACATGAGCGTATGGTGACAAGAGCCCTCAAAACAAAAGATTTGGCTGCTGTTTACAAGAGCTTTTCTACTATAGTAGATTTGTGGCATTAGGGATGAAAGTTTCTAGTGCCTAGTCATTGTCTCACTATAGAAAATACATGTACAAGTTCCCCCCTCACATGCAGCCCAACTTTTCTTTTGACTCATTCAGGCTTCTATGGGCCTCACAACAAAATATAGAAGAGAAAAAAGATTATAACCCCCCATGAGATTGAAAAGACTAAAGGAGTCATTGGCTTTATAAAGGTGATGGCTTGTGGAAATGATCATTGATTTGGCTCAAATTGGAAGCACATGGTTAGGCAATTATGGTCCTTTCATACCTTGGTTTAAAAATTTGTACACGCGATTCAGAACATGATCTGCATTCAAACTCCCATAAAATAATGTAGTGCCACCAAACTTTTTTAATTAATTTGTTAGCTACCAAGCTATCAGACCTCAGATTTCACCTTACATATGGTTATTAATATGAGTGTTGGGTCAAAAGGAAAACATTAATTCATTTATAGATTCCCCACTTTGTGATTGAGATGGACAATGCATATGACTTGACCACATCATCCGGCAAGATGGTGAACACAATTGGTAAAGACATAGTCCTCTCCATTGGAGATGGTTGATGTTGATCTAAATTTATTGAGAGGATGGTTGTATGTGATATTGATCAGTTTTTATTCAATCAAAAAATAAATAAATAAATTTAATCGAAGAAAGATATATATTGATCGGTTCTTAAGAACCTTCATCGGCCAACTTTTATGATGGATCATATGAGGCCCCTCTTTTCAATGGTGTAAAGGACCCACATTACATCACTATTTTCGAATATTTTGTAAATATATTATATACTATATAGTTATCGACTACTTTGGATGTTTCATGTTTATACTCATCATGAGTTTTAAGACCCTCTTTGTACCATTCTGACCGAAGAAATCGCCTCAATTCCTTCATTAGTTATATTTCTTAGAAAAAAGAAAGAAAGAAAGAAAGAAAACTGATGGAGAACATGATGCGTTGATAACATATTTTTTCAAGCCTATATAGAAAAAACTGATCAACTGTAAAATGGAAAGTATCAAGGCGATGAGGTACAAGGGAAATCCTTATCAAAGAGATAGATCATTTAAAAATCTCTGAGATGTTATATAACATCTTAATTAACTAATTAATGAAACTAAAGCATTTGAAAGCAGCAGAGAAATCTTGGTTCATATATTTCTCATAGGAACAAATAATTTAGTCAGAGAACACTAAAAGGACCATTTTTTCATGGATGCAATCAAATCTATGACGAGTTTCTGATCCAACTTTGTACTTTTCTCGATTTATTTTGGCATGAATGTTCTAGCACTTTTCCTTGATTAAATCTATATGAGGGAGAAGTATTTGTAAATTGGAATATATTAAGGTATGGCATCGAAAGGGAAGAGATGGCACATGCTAATCATTTCTGTGAAGCCCTCTAATCATCTGATTGGAAAAGTTTTGCGAGGACCTCTCCTCATCATTAGAAACTCCATTTCATGAGAGAACAATCATCAGAGAATTAAAGAACTCTTGAACTACTTATTGGCTTTTCAATGCGGGCCTAAGACGCATTCTTTTTGATGCAACTGCATATTGGCTTTCAGGTAAGTCTATGGTTTGCCGGACAGTCCATATTGGATCACTTTCTTCAAATGCCATTCATGAATCAACATGTAAACCATAAAAATGAGGGGAAAATTAACTTAAAAGACAAGCATTAATTTACGTTTATTGATGAAACCGAGATGCAAATTAGGTGGATACTTGCATAAATAACATGATGGTAACAAGAGCTTGGATTGTACGAAGCCCTTTTAATTTGTACCAAAAAGGCATATAATACAAATAATAGATGCCTGAAAATTTATCTTCCTTAGCACTTGCTAAAGTCTTCTTTGATCCTTTTTTTTTTTTGATACTCATGTTTATTTATTAATTGTAATTCTCACTTCGGTCCTGATCATATGCATTCAGTTCGTGCAACTAGGTCAATGACCTTTTCTTTCAAGTTCCTAGGGCTCAATTTTGTTATACAAACAATCAACTCCTCTGTCAACTTGATGATTTTGACTTCATTTTCTGAATACTTTTCTTCTAGGGAACTTGGACAATTTCATGTTTTCCACCTAGTTAGCAATCGATACCCTTCTTTGTTATTGCTTCTTATGATGACGACGTCTCAGGATTTCTTAACGTTCTCTCTAATCCATTTTTAGGCAAACACATTCAGAGTCTCCCTCACCGCAACATATTAACATTAAAATTTGCTCAATCCAATTGTTACTTGTTACCTTGAATCTATGGAGAAATCTCTGTGGCCTCCTTCCACGAGTCGAAATCATTAGGTTGACTAGTGGTGGACTCCACCTATAATCAAAGTCTCAAATCCTCAAACTAAATCATCATTTTAACTTTTGTCAATGGCAACCCTAGTAAAATCTCAGAGAATATCTCTCTCTTTCCCTCTCTCGACTTATATAAACGCCACCGTGCTGCACCACTCCAACCACCCTAAACCCAACACCTCTCTCTCTCTCTCTCTCTAAAATCTGCTGCTCAAATGGACTTCTCCTATTTCTTCTCCACTACCACCTCCCCCTCTTCTTCTACTTCACCAATCTCCGACGGGGTGCAAGAGAAGAAACCGAAGCGCAAATCACCACGGCAGCAGCAAGACAACGACCGCAATGGCAACGGGACGGGCGGCAGCACGAGATACCTCGGAGTGCGGCGGCGGCCATGGGGGCGATACGCGGCGGAGATACGCGACCCGGCGACCAAAGAGCGCCACTGGCTCGGCACTTTCGATACCGCGGAGGAGGCCGCCGTCGCATACGACCGCGCCGCCCGCACAATCCGCGGGCCCCACGCTCGCACCAACTTCGCCTATCCCGACCTCCCACCTGGCTCCTCCCTCACCCCCTTCCTCTCCCCTGACCTCCAACAACACAGCCTTCTGCTTCCCTTCTACATGCCGGCGGCCGCCCCGGAGTCACCTCACCCTCCAGTCACCTTACCCCACCACCAAGCTCTTCGTGGCAATGAAGCCATGATTTGTGGTGGAGTCCACGAACCGGAGGTCTGCTATTCTTCTCCTTCTTCGTCGTTAACTCCTGTTACACCGCCTCCGCCACTGATATCTCCGCTGGTGGTGACGTCGTCATCGGAGACGGACGCTCCGGTGGTCGAATGCTCCGCCCCAGCGCTAACGGAGGAGATGGCGGCGGCGGCGATGTGGTGCGACGCGGGTGAGTTCAATGCGTGCGGCTCGCCGGCGGCGAGTGGTTCTGGTGGGATATACTTCGAGGAGGGTTACGTGCACAGCCCGTTGTTCGGGCCGATGCCGACGGTGGACGACGCTGACGGCTTCCAGCTGGGGAGCTCCTCCTCCTCTTACTTCTTTTGAGTTTTTGTTACTTCGTTGAGCGTGAGAGCGCCCGCATTGACGTGGCGTGGATTTGTGTGGGATGTGAGCTAGTCTTGTTTGGGTCTTCGGTTTGGGATGGTCTTCCAAGTTTTTTTTTTTTTTTTTTTTGGTGTACCCTTTTTTTTCTAACTTTTTTGAATTTTATTTCTCGCTGTTTTGTGTTCATGTAAAGGCACAAAGGTTTCCTTTGTGTAATGAACTGGGCATAAAGAAATATTTATCTAAATTGTCAGGTTGGATAACTGGTGTTGACGGTGGCTGATGAGTTGAGTTAGTGGAGCACAGCCAAACACGATACATGCAGGACGTACGACAGAAAGATAACATGTGAGTTCGCATTTCACGTGGGTTGTTGAAGCACTTGGCATGACGTTTTTGGAGGAACAACTCCGCGTGATATATTTTTCTTGGCGAACCATTGCGTTGGATTGCTAACCGGCCATAAAAACTTCGCTATTACATGTTTCGTAACTAACTGATACATTCCACGAATTTAATTACCTCGCTTTGCAAGAAGATGGACCTCTAAAACCAGAACAAGTTGGTTCTGATGATGCTTTTAGACCATTCAAGGGTCCAAGGCGAGTAGTACGTGGTGCACTGTAGCCTTAACCAGCTATATCCTGTACTCTGGCATTTTCTTTCTTTCTTTGAAGAAGGAAAAAAATAAAAAAAACAAGGTTAAGGCCTAGGCGATATTTTTTACAATTGAAAATTGCGTTATGCAACCTGGCATGTATCCCAACATGTACCTCGACCGGATGTTTGCTGGGCCACCGGGGATGAAACGAGCATTAGAACCCTACACGAACGTCTCAACCTTGCGTATGGCAGACAAAACCAAGTTTGGCGCTCCTTCAAGATATTCAAAAATCCTCTAGTGGGTGTACCAGTAGAGATCGTATAAGCGGTCTTTCGTTTTTGCCTCATATTTTATCACAACCATCCTAAAATACAAAGTAAGATGGGACTCCACTAACCGAGTACAGTCCATCCGTCCAATAACTTCGAGAAAAAATAAAATAAAATACGTGGCAGGGCCAACGCAGGAAAAAAAAAAAAAAAAACTGGGCAAAGATTATTTTTTTTTTAAATTATATCAATTTTCAAGCATTCCTAACATCTTAATGATGCTTTATAAATCTATATTTATGGACTTACAATTCACTAAAAAATAACAAAACTATGCAACATATTTTAACAAAATAAAAAAATACATATAGAATTCTGTAAATAAAAAAATCAAATCAAATAAGTAAAGTAACTAAATCAGAATTTCAAATCAAATTAGTAAGCTAAAAAAATTCTAATCGAATTAAGATTTCAAATCAAATCATTAATATAAGAAAATTATAATCAAACAGGAGTTCAGATCAAATCAATAATTTAAGAAAATCTTAATTAATTCTAGATTTGCATCCATGCCTAGCATAAATGCATAAGGATGGCTTAAAATTTCTATCACACCGTCTGCCTATATTCTTCTTTTCTTTCTAGTCCAGCCATCTTTCACTCTCCATCCATCTATGACATCTACCTTTTTCTCAAGTCCCTTTCTCCTCTAAACTTCTTCTTTGTAAAATATATAATATAGTCATGGACTATGTACTCATAAATACTATTTTTTAAAAAATTATGTATCAATTTATCTGGAGGCATACATTGGATCATTGCTATATATGCATTAAAGAAACTTAAAGTATGTATCAGAAACTCGTCGAGTATATATTATGTGGATGTGGACAATATATTAATGAATATGATATTCTTAAATTATTTATCAATTTTTCTAGATATATATTGATTTGCCTAGATATATATATATTGGGTTGTTACTAGGTATGTATTAAAGAATCTTAAAATATCTATAAAAAATCCATCGAATGTGTATCACTTAGATATATACTATTTACTAGCAAACATGATATTTTGGAAAGTATATATCAATTTATTTTAATATGTGTTGATATAGCTGAAAATGTGTATTGCATTGTTATTGGGAATATACCAAAAAAGCTTAAAATATATATCAGAAATCATTAAATGCATATCACCTAAATATGTACTATGTACTAATAAGTACGATGTTTCAGAAATTATATATTGATTTGCTTGGAAGTAGATGACTAATTTGCTAGGTTATACAACCATCCATATTTTGCATACCAATGAACACAATTTAGGGCCATGAAGGGGAAGGGACTTCATATTTTCGATGTGGAGAAGAAAGTATAGGAAGGAGAAAAAAAGGCCTCATGGATGGATAGAGAGGAAAGATGGCTTGAAGGGGAAGAAAAAAAGGGATATAAGAGGAAACAACCTTATAGACGGCGTTTCATGTGTTTTCTTTTCTTTTCCAAGTCATGGGATGGACGAACTCTTGGTAGGAGTCCTATCCTCTTTTGACTCTTTGGTTTTCATAAGATACGTGGAGAAAAAGAAAGTTTATATGATTTCCTCTCATGCATGCACAAGAGGATTTTTTTTTTAGAAACACCACTCTCTACAACTCCAATGTTTATAAGATCAAGAAGTGTTCTCTAAAAGAAATTTTTTTTGTAACTGGATGATAGAACATTTTTTTGGGTAGAGATAGGAGCAACCAGCTTCACTAATATCAGGATAGATTACAAGATGAAAAATCCCACCACGATATTAGCCTACTGCCAAGCAAGATGTACTAACATATATAGGATAAAGACCCTATAGCTTATCATCTGGGACTGAGAATATATATAGGTAATGTAGCATACTAAGTCCAGCGCATCATGAAACGAAGAGCCAAATCTGCGGACAGGACCACCCATGGCATTAAGAACTAATTAAACACCCAATCTTCTTAGCTACAGAACCCAATATCCAAGAATGCCACACCCGGTTGATCATCTGTATTTCCATGCTTTCGACATTTTGAGAATATAAGATGGACATTTTTTTAAAAAAATTTGGGTACAAGGAGTATAAGATGGATTTAAGGTAAAGCCTCTGTCCTGATGGAACCATACGCATCATCTTTAGTGCAGTTTCTGCCAATAGCATTGATGAAAACAAGACTTGATACAAATAGGCAAATTGAAACAGTGAGACGTAATGACGCAAGACCTGAGGTATCTCATAAGAATGTCACAGGATCTACACACGTCATGGCAAACTTGAAGATGCCACCCTCTCTTTTGGAGTAGCCATATATCTTGGTACATCGTTTTCCTACGCAAGACTCCCCTGCTTATTAACAAAGAAACCATGGCTGTGAGAAGTCATGAGTAAATAATTGTCAACCATAGAGCCCATCATCTTTTCCTAAGAAATTGCACATTCCTGAAATAAGCCATCATAATATTAGACAAGGCAATAGGCATAATATCATTATAATTAAAGTTAATTTTTGCAATTAAGGTTGCCTTTTGATAACCAATTCGCAGCTTGATTGGCTTCCCGATAATCATGAGACATAATCGATCTATGGATGGATGCCCCCCAGTGCCAAATATCATTAAGAGGTGGGAAATAATGGGGCATAGAGAAGGATTATTAATCCATTTAATCAGAATTAGAGAGTCCCCTTCTACCCATATATTCAATGCCCGCGACTCATGAATAGCAATATAAATCTCAAGCCAGGCTATTGTAAGTTCTACTTCACATATTAAAGATGGAGTCATTTGTTTACCCCTAGCTCTAATAACCCGACCAGTATGATCCCAGATGACATAGGCAGCCGCCACTTTTGGATCCTATAATAGCAGCATCAAAATTAATATTAAGGACGACTCCTAAGGGTGGGGGAAGCCATGATACTCTAATATTGTTAGGATTAAAAGGAGCAGATTGAACACTGCCCCAGTGCCTTAATATTGCCCTGTTAATGTGCTGCTAGGCATAAGCCTGCATAAAACATGAAGCCTTTCCGACCAACCGGTTTGAGTTTAAGGAAAGTTTGTTTGAAAATTCTATCATCGTGAGCCATCCATAATGCCCATGCAACATAGGCAACCAGGCCTCTATCTGCATCCATAATTTGGTTATTCGAGGCACACCGAAATAGATCTTACAACGATGTAGGACAAAGGCCATGGCCTCTAATGTGTAGCAATTAGTCTCAGCAAGTAGAAGCAAAGGAACATAAGAGTATCGCATGTTTAGAGATTTCAGCCATGGAACCACAAAGATCAAAATATGCTGAATTCTCGACTATGATACCCCATCTGTGCGAGAGTTTTTTAATCGGCATCTTGTCCTATAGCGGTCTCCACTAGAAGGTCTTCATCCTTATGGGGATATTTAGCTTCCAGCTAGAATTAAAATCATAAGAAGTTCAACTAGCACATTAGGCAAGACCAGCTCATACATATCTTTGGTAGAGATCTGACGGAGCTGGTTATGGCCCAGCATAGCTGATCAAACCAGTATCCTTGCACTAGGGGAATGCATCAGATCTGATTCATCATTTCAGCAAGGAATAGAGACATTAATATAGTCTAGTTCCAACTATTATTCTAGTCTACAAGATCAAAAGGATGTCCCGGTTGCACTCATTCACATTCGAAGGAGCAGGCCACATTGATAGAGGAGTAGTTGATAATCAGAGGTCCTTCCAAACATTTATATATCCTCGACCCAGTCCCCATAGCCCAAATAAAATGAGGTTCATCCATAGATCTTCCTCCACGTTGGAGAGCATCTTCGTGGCCTTCGATAATTATACCAATCACTCGACAACTTATACTTGGTATTAGCAAGCTTACAATTAATGAAAAGCTTTTCGTCTCGTGGTCAAGTTGACCGACCCAAGCCCATCATGACTTTTAGGCATACAAACCCATTCCCATGATACAATGTGCGACCCCCTTTGATCTGAGGCGTGTCTCTATAAGAAAGCACATAATTCCTTCTCCAGCTTTGCAAGAACTCCTAGAGGCACCGAAACTGACGATATACAATATATCGGAATCCATGGCAGCACAGGCTGGACAAGGTTTGCTCGTCCCATACGGGATAGAGAGCCTTCTACTTCCAATCCCCAACTCTGATCGTCATCCTTTCCATTAGAAAATTGAAATCCGAGGAAAGATTTGGGATTTAGTAAGACTGGAACTAGATGGACTGGAAGTAATATGTGATGTGTTTGCATTAATAGGTTGTCCTGATGGAGAATGGTAGGCATCAACGAGGGAGAATAAGCATATGCTGTCCTTAAGTGTTGTTATGGTGATCAAGCTAGAGACCGAGGTCGGCTATCTGACCCTCCGAATCAAGGAGTTTCCAATTGAAATCCCATAGGAATTTGGTATTGGAGGTAAATCGCCCCCAGATCCTCAGAGGTGAGGATGGATGGAACCCTTTCTAGCCCAATGAGGATATCAGGTCCAACCTCTGAATAGTCAGAAGAGGACTGCATGGTTCTAGATTAAGCCCTGGGTCCTGAGGCAAACCAGCTTTCAATAGAAGCTGCGAGCTTAGCCATCCTCGACAAAGGGTACTAAGGACAAAAGGTACTAAGAACAAGAACGAAAAAGCAAAAGAAAGGAAGAATGGCCCGAAGAAATTAGTTGCAAAGAGCCAGAGATTAGTATCTAATTTAAGGTCGAAGAAGAGTGGGCGCCACCGAACAACCGATGAAGTGTGGCCTTGGGATTCTGCACACTTCAGGAACTTATCGAGAGTGATCAGAGACTCATTGGACCTTGAGAGCTCGCCAGAAGCCATGAATGACTGCAAATGTCCAATGGAAGCCGCTGAAATAGCAGAAGAGCAGCGGTCAAAGGAGAAAAGGTACAGATGGTATATATGGATTGTTGGATGGCCAAAAACCAACGACACTTCATATCGACGCATGTGATTTCGATGCATGGCAAGTCGACATGGGTCAAACCCGAGTCCCGTGCATCGTTACGGTGAGCGCAAGATTGGTTTGATGCTTCGCTTGGCCAGCATGGATGGTCGCCACGTGCTGCCTTGGATCGAAATAAGGGGCCATAAATCAGGATGGCACAATTTTGACGACTGAGAGTATGACACCTCGAGAAGCCAACTGGCGTGCTCCTAACGTTCGGAATTATGCTGCTTCAAGAAGCCAATCGGTGCATTTATTATGGTTCCTAGAAAAGCCAACTGGTCAACCAACAGGACCTCAGCCAGACAAACGCTTCGAATCGGGTTTTTTTTTTTTCAAAATATTATTATTATTTAAATATTAATTTTTAAAAATATTATATTTTTAATTTTATTTTTAAAAATATTTTAGTTTAGTTGAGGCGAATAGAATGTCATATATTGAAATTGCATGTTGAACATGAGACAAATAGAATGCCATATATTGAAATCGCATGTTGGACATATACGTTCAACTATGAATCCACATGTCCAACATGCAGGTTTGCCTTGCATGGCTTTTGTTGGTGCAGAAATCCGTCGCCGTCGGAGGTCGCCCTTATCGAGGCCGCTGGAAGCCGCCGGGGACCTGCAAAACGAAGTTCCGTCCGGAACCGGTGGGGTGGTGGCTCCGGCAGGACCCTCCGACGGTCAAGTTAGTTTCCGACCAACAGTAATGGAGTGCTCGGAATGAGTTCCGGAGCTTAGAGATGTGGAGGAGAGCTTAGAGAGTTAAGAGTCCAGAGAGCTTAGCCTTAGTGTGTCGGGAGGGTCCTTGATATAGCGGAGCTTGATGGTGACAACTGCAGCCGCGTGCTGGCGGACCGCTCGAGGTTCGGTGGAGTCAGTCTCACTGGCGCCGCGTGCGGCGGATGGAGGGTGACAGCCATCGCCGCCTGACAGTGGGTCGCTATCGCCCGCGGCGGACTGACTGATGGTGATGGTTGCAGAGCTTGCCGAATGAAGGGATGAAGGCCTTCGTCGTGTGCCCATTTCGGAGGAGTTCGGGCTCCTGAAGAGGAAGATAGGAGGGAGTTCGGCTCCCATAGGCGTCTGGCGAGAGGTATGCAGCTAAGGCCCGTCCGCAGAAGAGTTCGGCTGACTGAGAAGCCGCGGCTCGGCCGTCTGGGATTCGGCCGGCTGTTGGACTTGGGCTGAGGCTTGGACACTTGAGAGTTCGGTAGGAGCTCGGTCGGCCGAAGTTTGACGAGGGCGACCGCTGAGGAGTTCGGCCCAGTGACGACTGCTGAGGAGTTCGGGCTCCTGAGTGGCGACCGCTTGGGGATTCTACTAAAGCCCGTCGGCTGAGGAGTTCGGCCGCTAAGAGGACTTCATTGAAGCCCGGCCGCACGGGCTCGCCAAGGGTCGGTCCGAAGGAGTTCGGCTGCACGGGCTCGCCTGGGGCCGGTCAGAAGGAGTTCGGCCGTGGGATCCGAAGGAGCTCGGCCAGGGCTCGCTGAGAGGACTTCTTTGAAGCTCGGCCGCCTGGGGTCGGTCCGAAGGAGTTCGGCCGTGGGAAGTCCGAAGGAGTTCGGCTGCACGGGCTCGCCTGGGGTCGGTCCGAAGGAGTTCGGCCGCGGGAAGTCCGAAGGAGTTCGGTTGCACGGGCTCGCGGAGGTCGGTCCGAAGGAGTTCGGCCGCGGGAGGTCCGAAGGAGTTCGGTTGCACGGGCTCGCCTGGAGGTCGGTCCGAAGGAGTTCGGCCGTGGGATCCGAAGGAGTTCGGCCAGGGCTCGCTGATTCGGCCTCTAGGCAGTTCGGCCGTGTTAGGGGTTCGGCCTGGCGCCTGGCGCTGAAGCTCTTCAGCGGCTACTGGTTACATTGGGCTGAGCGTTGGGCCGGGCTTCGGCAGGAGCGGGATTTATCCCCAACAGTAGCCCCCCCCACTCCCGAGTTCAAAAATTGAAGGAAGGGAGTACCAAAACAGGCGACTGCCGAAGTCTTCTTCCAGGCTCCGCATTTGTTGCAGCTGAAGCTCGGGGGAGGTCTCATCTCCAGCCAATATTGACGCTGAAGTTGAAGCTGAGGCTTGGGGGAGGTCTCATCCCCAGTCGACGTTTGGAGTTGAAGTGGGACTCGTTTCCAGCCAAAATTAGTGAAGCCGACGTTGAGGCCGGAGTCAATGTCGCCCCCCGTGGTCAGGGTCGGAGTCGACATTGCCTTCATCAACCGAAGTCGATTCGGGGGAGACCTCCTCTTTTGCAATCAAGGTTATGATCGCTTGGGGGAGGTTCCGTCTCCCGCTGATGCTGATACCGAAGTTGAAGCCGAGGTCGGAAGGAGACCTCGTCTTCTGCAGTGAAGCTTGCTGTAGACTCTGGGGCTCGGCCTTGGACCTTGCTCGCGTCGGGACGAGGTTCTCCTCTTGTTCCCAACGGGCTGTGGGGGCACATGGGGACCGTCGTCCTCGTCTCTCCCCCCATCCCGTCCTTGGTGGACGGGGCCTTCGACTTTGCTCACGCTAGGACGAGGTTCTCCTCCTGTTCCTAGCCGGCTGTGGGGGCACATGAGGACCGTCGTCCTCGCTTCTCCCCCCATCCCGTCCTTTGTGGACGGGGCCTTCGACTTTGCTCACGCTAGGACGAGGTTCTCCTCCTGTTCCTAGCCGGCTGTGGGGGCACATGAGGACCGTCGTCCTCGCTTCTCCCCCCATCCCGTCCTTTGTGGACGGGGCCTTCGACTTTGCTCACGCTAGGACGAGGTTCTCCTCCTGTTCCTAGCCGGCTGTGGGGGCACATGAGGACCGTCGTCCTCGCTTCTCCCCCCATCCCGTCCTTTTGCGAACGGGGCCTTTGACTTTGCTCACGCTAGGACGAGGTTCTCCTCCTGTTCCTAGCCGGCTGTGGGGGCACATGAGGACCGTCGTCCTCGCTTCTCCCCCCATCCCGTCCTTTGCGAACGGGGCCTTTGACTTTGCTCGTGCCAGGACGAGGTTCTCCTCCTGTTCCTAGCCGGCTGTGGGGGCATTTCCGCTCGCTTTTTTCCCAGTGACCCTGAAACGATAGTGTCGAGCAACAAGGTTTTATTGAGGGAAACTACTGGTAGTACATTCTCAGGTTTTCTGAGTTCCAAGGTCGGGGAAGCGCTAGTCCTCCGAGCTCCTTTAGGCGATAGGTACCAGGTCGGATGACCTCTACCACTTCGTACGGACCTTCCCAATTTGGGACGAGCTTCCCTTGATTCTGGGGCTGGGAGACGGCTGCTCGTCGGAGCACTAAGTCCCCAACTCTGAACGCCTTGCTTTTGACTCTGGAATTGTAATACCGAGCCACCTTCCGCTGGTAGGCGGCCATTCGGATGCGGGCTGCCTCCCTCCTTTCTTCCAGCAGGTCGAGGTTGGTTCTGAGGTCCTGGGAGTTGAGTTGCTCGTTGAAGCCCACGATTCGAGCAGACGGGAGTTTGAGCTCGATCGGGATGACTGCCTCGGTGCCGAAGGCCAAGGCGAAGGGTGTCTCGCCGGTCGGTACCCTCTGCGTTGTTCGGTATGCCCAGAGAACGTGGTAGAGTTCGTCTACCCAGGCCCCTTTTGCCCTGTCGAGCCTCGTCTTGAGGCCTTGCAGCAGGGTCCGATTGGTCACTTCGGCTTCCCCATTGGCTTGCGGATGAGCCACCGATGTGAAGTGGTGGGAGACGTTTAGTCCTTCGCAGAACTCGGCAAACCGGGCTCCAGCGAACTGTCGCCCATTATCGGTTATGAGAGCTCGGGGCAGACCGAACCGGCAGATCAGCGTCTTCCAGACGAAGTCCTGCACCTTGGCCTCGGTGATCTTCGCTAGTGGTTCCGCCTCGACCCACTTGGTAAAGTAGTCGATCGCGACCAGGAGGAACTTCCGTTGTCCGGACGCTGTTGGGAAGGGGCCGAGGATGTCCATCCCCCACTGCGCGAAGGGCCAGGGTGCAGTGAGCGGAGTGAGTTCGGATGCCGGCTGCCTTTGCACGCTGGCGTTCTTCTGGCAGCGGTCACACCTCTTCACGTATTCCGTGGAATCACGAAGTAGGGTCGGCCAGTAGTACCCTTGCCGAAGTAGTCTTTGCGATAGGGATCTGGCTCCCGCGTGACTTCCGCAGAGTCCTTCGTGGACATCCTGTAGCGCGATGCAGGCCTCAGAGGGTCGGAGGCACCTCAGCAACGGGAGGGAGTACGACCTTTTATATAACCTGCCCTCGTACAAGACGTAGCGGGAGGCTTGACTCCTGAGCTTCCGAGCTTCTCTCCGATCGTGGGGGAGGACCCCTTCTTCGAGGTAGGCGATTAGCGGATCGATCCAGCTGGGCTCGAAGTCCGTCCGCAGGACGGCCGGAGGTTCCTCGGTGGTCGGGCACTTCAGAGTTTCCAGAAACACCTCTTTTGGTAGTTCGGCCGGGGCAGAGGTGGCCAACTTGGAGAGGAGGTCGGCCCTTGTATTCCCGGTCCTTGGGATGTGCCGAATGTCGAAGCTGTCGAAGGCTGGTATTAAGTTCTTCACCTTCCCGAGGTACATCACCATGCTTTCCTCCCGCGCCTCGTAGCTGCCGCCGACCTGACCGACCACCAACTGGGAATCGCTATAGACTTGAAGCCGACCCACCTTCAATTCCCTGGCTATCTGCAGCCCGGCTATCAGCGCTTCATACTCGGCCCCATTGTTGGTTGTGGGAAACTCGAAGCGCAATGCGTACTCGGTGACGATCCCCTCGGGGCTAACCAGGACCAGCCCTGCGCCGGCCCCGCTAGAGTTGGATGAGCCATCCACATGCAGAACCCAGGCGCCTTCAAGAAGGTCGGCCCTTTCTTCAGGGAAGCTCGACCGCCACAGCTCGGCTTCGTTCGGGGCCTGGTCTCCCTCCTGATGATAGTCTCGCTTGATTCAAGCTCGGCTTCGACTGGTGCGGTGCATTCCAGCACGAAGTCCGCCAGTATCTGAGCCTTGATCGATGGCCTGGGCCGGTAATTGATGTCGAACTCCGTGAGCTCGATCGCCCATTTGGCGATTCTTCCTGAAGCGTCTGCGCGGTGGAGGACGGCTCTTAATGGTTGGTCCGTGAGGACCGTGATGGTATGCTCCTGAAAGTAAGGTCGGAGCTTCCTGGCTGCGATCAGAAGACAGTAAATTAGTTTTTCTAACTTGGAGTACCTGGTCTCCGCGTCCCTCAAGGCTCGGCTCACGTAGTAGACTGGTTGTTGCGCCTTCGCATCTTCCCTGACCAGGACAGCCGCCAGGGCCATTGGAGAGACAGCTAGGTATAGGAGCAGCCCTTCTCCAGGTTCGGGCTTTGCCAGCAGTGGAGGCGCGCCGAGGTAGTTTTTAAGCTCTTCGAATGCCTGTTTGCACTCCGCTGTCCAGCAAAAATCTTTCGGTCGCCTGAGGACCTGGAAGAAAGGCAGGCACCGCTCGGCCGACCTTGAGACAAAGCGGTTCAAGGACGCCACCTTCCCAGCCAGGCGCTGAACTTCCTTAATTGTTTTCGGGGCAGTCATCTCCTGGATGGCTCGGATTTTCTCGGGATTTGCCTCGATTCCGCGTCTCGACACCATGAATCCTAAAAATTTTCCGGAGGTCACGCCGAAGGCGCATTTGGTCGGGTTCAACTTCATCTTGTGCCTCCTAAGCGCACCGAAAGTTTCTTCAAGGTCGGCGAGGTGGTCTGTCGAGGCTCGGCTTTTGACCAGCATGTCGTCCACGTACACCTCCATGTTGCGGCCGATCTGCCCCTTGAAGACCTTGTTGACCAAGCGCTGGTAGGTGGCTCCTGCATTCTTGAGTCCGAAAGGCATGACCCTGTAACAATAGAGACCTCGGTCAGTAATAAAGGTGGTCTTTTCTTCATCCTCGGGCGCCATGCGTATCTGGTTATAACCAGAAAATGCGTCCATAAAAGTGAGGAGCTCGTGGCCCGAGGTTGCGTCCACCAGCTGATCGATCCTCGGCAGGGGGTAGCTGTCCTTTGGGCAGGCTTTGTTCAGCTTCTTGAAGTCGACGCACATCCTCCATTTGTTGTTTGCTTTTTTGACGAGGACCACGTTCGAGACCCAGGTCGGATAGTTGACCTCCCGGATGAGTCCAGCTTCAAGGAGCTTATCCACTTCTTCGGCTACCGCCTTCTGTCTTTCTGGGGCTTGGCGGCGTAATTTTTCTCTGACGGGTCGGTGCCTTGGGTCGATGGCCAGCCGATGTTCTATGACATCGGCGTCGATCCCTGGTACATCCGCTGGGGCCCAGGCGAAGACGTCTGCATTCCTTCTGAGGAAAGCGACGAGCTGTCCCTTGACCTCGGCCGCTAGGTTGGAGCCGATCCGCACCTCATGCCCCGGGTCTCCATCGCGTAAGGACACAGGGACGAGGTCTTCCGCAGGTTCGCCCCGTTCTTCAGTGAGGTCGTCGCGGACGTCCAGTCCGTCAACAAGGCAAGGGTCGGGCCGGTCTCCCTCGCGCAGGGCGATTGAGTAGCAGTACTTTGCCAGGGCTTGGTCTCCTCTGACTTCGCCGACTCCATGGCTCGTCGGGAATTTCATCTTTAAGTAGTAGGTTGACACTACCGCCCGTAGCGCGTTAAGGCCTGGTCGCCCAAGGATTGCATTATAGGCGGACGGGGTCCTTCACGACAAAAAAGTCGATCCGCGCCTTGGCCGATTTTGGGGATTGGCCCGCCGTCACCGCCAAAGTCACCATGCCTTCGACCGGAACGGCGTGTCCGGCAAATCCCACCAGGGGGGAATTTACAGGTCCTAAGCGGGTGTCAGGTAGGGACATTTTTAAGAAGGCATCGTAAAACAATATGTCCGCCGAACTTCCATTATCCACCAAAATGCGGCGTACATCATAATCAGCGACGTTTAAAGAGATTACAACCGCGTCGTTATGCGGAAATCTGATCCCCTGGGCGTCTGCCTCGGTGAAGGTCACGGGCTCCGAGGTCCTCTGCCTCTTTGCCGATCCCTCGGGTTCGTCGGTCTTTCCCTGCTGCGGTCCTCCCGAGATGGTGTTAATGACGCCAAGAGACGGCCGGTCCTCCTGCCGATCTTCCCCAATCGGCGGCAACATTCTCGGCCGATCTTCCTGCTCTTTAGATCGTCTTCGCAGGAATCGGCCAAGCCTGCCCCGCCGGACCAGCTCCTCGATTTCGTCCTGGAGCTGGATGCACTCCTCGGTATCGTGACCGTGGTCACGGTGGTAAAGGCAGAACTTGTTGGGGTTGCGTTTTCTGGGATGGGAACGCATCCTCTCCGGCTCCGGAAGTCGTCCCTTGATCTCCAGCAGCACTTGAGCCTTCGGGGCGTTGAGGGGGGCGTAGCTGTGAAAACGCCGTCGGAGGGGAGAACCTTGGCGCGGGGAGGGACCTCGTCGCGAGGGAGAACCTCGGCGCCGGGGGGAACTTCGGCGTCGGGTGGGACTTCGGTGCCGAGGAGAACTTCGGCGCGCCCTTCCGTCGGTGGCTTCCCGCCCCCGAGCCTGAGGTGGAGTCCGGGCACGCCCGCGACCAGGGGGAGTTCGGGAACGCGGCCAGGCTTCGGTGCGCTTTCTTTCCTCGGCAGGCCTTCCCGCTCTGCCTACTCGTCGCTTGTCGCGAGCTTCACCATCCTTGGCCTCGAAAGCCTCTTCTGCCCGGGCATAGCTTTCGGCCCGAGCTAGCATGTCAGCGAAGTCCCTGGGATATTTCTTCTCCAGGGAAAACAGCAGGTCGTTCTTCTGAAGGCCGCCCTTGAGGGCGGCCATAGCAACTGATTGGTCCAGGTTCCGGACTTCCAGCGCGGCAGCGTTGAACCGGGTGACGTAAGCCCGGATGGGTTCCCCCTCTTTTTGCCTGATGGCCAACAAGGAATCCGAGCCTCTGCGCGGCCGTTTGCTGCTGACGAAGTGGGCCGCGAATTGTTGACTCATTTGGTCAAACGACAGGATGGTGCCCGGCTTAAGCGCCGAGTACCAATTCCTAGCCGCTCCCTTGAGGGTAGAAGGGAAAGCCCGACACAAAATGGCATCAGGGCGCGCCATGGAGTAACATCGTCGTCCTGAAGGCCTCCAAATGGTCGACCGGGTCAGCGGTCCCATCGTAGCTTTCAAAATGCGGGAGCTTGAAGTTCGGTGGTACCTGTTCCTGCATAATTTTCTGTGAGAAGGGAGGATCAGTGCAAATATCGTTACCGCGGGAGGAAGGAGTATGACGAAGTTCTTCTATGCGCCGTCCCATCTCCATGAGCCTTTGGTCCAGGAAATCTTCGCGATCCTTAATCCCTCAAGGTCTTCTCGCGGAAGGGGTGCGAAGCTTCTCCCTGGGTTGAGCCGCGGTCCGAGCAGGGGCTCTTTGCCGGCTGCCCTTCTCTCCCGAGGGCCGGAGGTTGGGTAGCCCACATCGGTCGCTCCTGGACTGGATTCCCGGGCTCCGGGGAACCCCGCGCCGGTCGAGTGGGCGCTGGACCTCGCGAATGCGTGGCTTGCACTGCCTGCACCGCCTCCGTAAGATCGCGGACCTGCTGGGCAAGCAGGTCGAACCGCTCCGCATCTACCGCGAGTACGGAGCGGGCCCGCGTCGCCGGGGCCGGAGTGGGAGCGGACGGACCCGAACGGGATCGGGCCGCGGAGGCTGCCGACCTCCGGGTCGAGGTTCTTCTGGGAGGCATTTTTCTTTTCAGAAAAGGAATACTGAAGAGGGAGGAGAGAGATCCGGAAGCAGGGGAGGGAAATCGTCGCCGAGCACTCCTTTAAGAACAAGGGAACCTCGAAGGTTCAGTCCCTTCTTCCCACAGACGGCGCCAATCTGTTGGTGCAGAAATCCGTCGCCGCCGGAGGTCGCCGCAATCGAGGCCGCTGGGCGCCGCCGGGGACCTGCAAAACGAAGTCCCGTCCGGAACCGGTGGGGTGGTGGCTCCGGCAGGACCCTCCGACGGTCAAGTTAGTTTCCGACCAACAGTAATGGAGTGCTCGGAATGAGTTCCGGAGCTTAGAGATGTGGAGGAGAGCTTAGAGAGTCAAGAGTCCAGAGAGCTTAGCCTTAGTGTGTCGGGAGGGTCCTTGATATAGCGGAGCTTGATGGTGACAACTGCAGCCGCGTGCTGGCGGGCCGCTCGAGGTTCGGTGGAGTCAGTCTCACTGGCGCCGCGTGCGGCGGATGGAGGGTGACAGCCATCGCCGCCTGACAGTGGGTCGCTATCGCCCGCGGCGGACTGACCGATGGTGCGGCGGACTGACTGATGGTGATGGTTGCAGAGCTTGCCGAATGAAGGGATGAAGGCCTTCGTCGTGTGCCCATTTCGGAGGAGTTCGGGCTCCTGAAGAGGAAGATAGGAGGGAGTTCGGCTCCCATAGGCGTCTGGCGAGAGGTATGCAGCTAAGGCCCGTCCGCAGAAGAGTTCGGCAACTGAGAAGCCGCGGCTCGGCCGTCTGGGATTCGGCCGGCTGTTGGACTTGGGCTGAGGCTTGGACACTTGAGAGTTCGGTAGGAGCTCGGTCGGCCGAAGTTTGACGAGGGCGACCGCTGAGGAGTTCGGCCCAGTGACGACTGCTGAGGAGTTCGGGCTCCTGAGTGGCGACCGCTTGGGGATTCTACTAAAGCCCGTCGGCTGAGGAGTTCGGCCGCTAAGAGGACTTCATTGAAGCCCGGCCGCACGGGCTCGCCAAGGGTCGGTCCGAAGGAGTTCGGCTGCACGGGCTCGCCTGGGGCCGGTCAGAAGGAGTTCGGCCGTGGGATCCGAAGGAGCTCGGCCAGGGCTCGCTGAGAGGACTTCTTTGAAGCTCGGCCGCCTGGGGTCGGTCCGAAGGAGTTCGGCCGTGGGAAGTCCGAAGGAGTTCGGCTGCACGGGCTCGCCTGGGGTCGGTCCGAAGGAGTTCGGCCGTGGGAAGTCCGGAGTTCGGTTCGGCCGCTGGGAAGGGTCGGTCCGAAGGAGTTCGGTTGCACGGGCTCGCTGAGGTCGGTCCGAAGGAGTTCGGCCGCGGGAGGTCCGAAGGAGTTCGGTTGCACGGGCTCGCTGAGGTCGGTCCGAAGGAGTTCGGCCGTGGGATCCGAAGGAGTTCGGCCAGGGCTCGCTGATTCGGCCTCTAGGCAGTTCGGCCGTGTTAGGGGTTCAGCCTGGCGCCTGGCGCTGAAGCTCTTCAGCGGCTACTGGTTACATTGGGCTGAGCGTTGAGCCGGGCTTCGGCAGGAGCGGGATTTATCCCCAACAGCTTTCATTCAATTCAAATTTCAAAAATAATCATGAAATAAATTCGGATGTTGAACATACATATTTAATTTAATTCTGAACCTACATGTTAAATATGCAGGTTCATTAATCTCTTTTAAACATGCATATTCAACATAATTTAAAAAAAATAAAAAATTAATATTTTTTATTATTAATTTAAAAATATCATTTATATAATAGTATATTATTTTTAAAATATTTATTTTTTAAAAAATAATAATAAAATATTATTTTAAAAATAAATTATTATTAAAAATAAAATATTATTTTAAAAAATATGTTATTATTAAAAAATAATAAAATATTATTTTAATAAATATTATTAAAAATATATTATTATTTTAATAAAAATAAAAAATATTATTTTAGTAATAATAATAAAATATTATTAAAACTATTAATAATATTATTTTTAATAATTATTGGAGCGGAATCTGGTTGACGTTGGAACTGGCTGGAGCTGAAAAAGTCGACGTCGCCGTCGGAACCTGCAAAAGAAGTCCAAATCGGAGGAGGGGTGGCTCTGACAGAACCCTTCAATGGTCAAGTTAGCTCTTCCAGCCAACAGAAATTGAATGCTTAGCAGAGAAAGTAGCAGAGTTTCGGAATAGAGGAGAGAGCTTAGAAAAAACGTATCTGGAGGATCCTTTTTATAAATGGAGCCTATAACAAATTAATGGTGATAACCGTAACTATCGAGTAGTGGACCGTTCAGACCACGTGGAGTTTGTTACAAAAAGTGGTGTCCGTTGTCGTGACGTGCCAGTCCATTGGGATTTAATAGTTCAAGTTCGGAGGAGGTAGGTGCTGGCGGTGAAGAGCTTCGAGTTTCATCAATTTCATAGGAGTTTGGACTCCTTCAAGATCGCCTGTGTGTAAGCGGGTTCATGCTGTGCAGATAGCTGAATTTATATAGGTGTGAAGGTCCTTTTAGGCGACTGCAGGGAGTTCGGCTGAAAGGGGTTCGAAGGTCTTGTGACTAGAGAATCCTGAAGGAAGTCTGCTGGAGGAATCCGAAAGTAGTTCTTCTGGAAGGATCCAAATGGAGATCCGCTGGAGAAGTCTGGATGGAGTTCGACTAACAGAGAAGTCCGGCTGCTTATCTATTCCTTTGAAGCTCTGCTACTTTCGAGGCCATCTGGAGGTTGACAAAAAGGAGGTGAGGTCCTTTTGCCTGCATGTTTAGAGCTCTTGATGTAGGAATCCCGAGGTCTGCCACCCTTAGTATATTGTAGGAATTCAACTGGAGAGAAGTTCTGTTAATCCGGCATTGGTCCAATATCGAACAGCTTGGATGATTTTTTTTTTGTTAGGAAGAGATTCAAGTAACGCCCCAAGGTCGGCCAAACCATGCCATAATTAGACTTATAACCCAGCTGCTTGAGGGCTGTAATTACTGTTCAAGTTCGTCTGAGCGAAATCTACAATGCTCTGTAGGTTCTAGGGATATCTGAAGGAGCTAGAAATTTGAATGAAGAAGATCGACCGACAAATTTAGGTTAGAGATTTGCAGTCTCGATGCATGAGCGTAAACTCTTCACCAGCTGGAGTCAGGCATGATTGTCCTCGCCGGATGAAGTTTTCTCAATGCCAAATATCCTATTGGACTTTGGCAGGAAAGGGTTCACACCCAACACAGGTCCCCCTACTCCCGAGTTTGAAATTTGAACAAAGCAAAGAAATATGAATGCCAAAGTCTTTTTTCTCTTTTCGCGCCAATAGAACAGCTGGTCTCAACTCTTTCCATGCTAGCGCTAAAACTTCTTAAATACGATATGATCCGAAAAGACAAATTCTTGAAATTCTCACCGAAGCACTGCTCAAGGTGCGGCGCAATAAAGGTTCCGTCCATTGCCAGTCTGCCGCTATGGTGAGTGGGACACGCATCAATCCAAGGTTGGTCAGTGGAAATCTGCAATCATAACCATCTTGGATCCTAGCGGCTATTTAAGCTATTCTTCTTCCATAGGAGCTTTATTTCGCCCGAATCTCCTTCTCCTTCCTTCTGGCTTCCTTCTCCCTTCTTGCTCCAGGGCACCAATGTCTTCCACCGACTCCTTCGATTCTTGAGGGTTCTCTTCTTCGTTTTCCATCGAGCACAATGCCTTTTCGTTCTTTTCCGTTGATTTAGGTCAGTTTCTGAACCTTTCTCTTTAATTATTTATCTTTTGGCATCTCTATCCATTCTATTTCTTCGAGAAAGTCTCAGATTTTATTTTTTTTGATTTTTTGGAAATTTTTTTTACTTTAGTTTGATCCTTATGTCCTCTGAAGAGTCATGATCAATTGGTTCTAGAAGTTCGGCTCATTTAGCTTTAATGGACCTTCCTCATATGGATCTTAAGCTTATAGAAGTACCTTGGCCATCCTTCGTCCCTGATATCGTTTCATGTAAACTCCGGTCTAAAGATCTTTCGTTGATTAGGATTCAGTTTGGAATTTAATCTGATTGCGAACTTGAACTCTCTGACCCTAGCGATCAAGCTGGTTCTCCTCCTGGCCGAACTTGCTTGTACGTTGAAATCCTTCGGACGGAACTTCGACTCTCGATACCTTCTTTTGTAAACAACTTGTTCAAGTTTTTAAACATTTCCTTCGCCACCATGGCACCAAAACTCCTTTAGATTTATCATAGGATTTCTCTCCTTATGCATTATGGCCGACGTCCGACCTTCCATCTTCCTATTTCGTAATTTCTTCACTTTCAAACATCATCCGACTGCCAAAACTGGTGGTACGTGTCTCCCCAGTTCGACAAGAAGAGGTTGCTCAAAGGTGCCCCTTCTTCCATTAATAACTGAAAGGAGAAATTCTTTTTTATTTTCTATCCTTTCCTAAAACTAGGACTTCTTTCTTAGGAGAAAATAAGGGACTCAGTCCATCGAACTCCTGGGCTTGAGAAAGAGGATCGGGATTCAGCCGACAAGCTGAAGAACTTTCGAGCTCCTCCGATCTCCAAGCTCCTGAAGGATCATACCTTATTCAACTTTGGTTTCAACCCTCTTAATCCGATAGGTAGTCCTTTGTAGCCTGTCAATTATGCATAGTCTCCTTTCTTTTTCTGACTCTGATTTTTTCTTCTACAGAGATGACTCCTGAGGAGCGGAACCGTCTGGCCAAGGGGATCAAGTTCCTCAAGAGGAAGGACAGCTCTATGGGGGAAACATCTAAGAAGGCTCGCACTGATGAGCCAATCCCGGTTGTGCCAATCCAGGCAGCGCCCATCCCTGAGTCTAATGTGGCCGCACCAACTCCGATCTCATCCCAAGAGGATGCCGCCACCACGCTCTCTGAGCAGTGCGAGGTCATTGAGAAGAAGAAGAAAAAGAAAAAGGATGCCATCAGGAAAAAGATGAGGAGGGCAGCTGAGAATTCGAGTGGTGAAGGCTCCAATCAGGAGCGAGCTTTTTTGGATGATTGGAAGGTCATCCAATTCTTGATGAAGGGCGGTATTCTCCCACACATTGTCAAAAAAATGGTTGAGATAGAGGATGCTATGAGATTTGATGAGTCTTTCGCCACCTATCTCGAGGTAACCCTTTTTTTTAACTTGTTTGAATGAAGGGTGCACTTTTAAAGTTCTGATTTAATTTCTTCCTGTCTTGTAGCTGAGGCATTACTTGTTTGCCTATTCAAAGGCCGTTGATCTTCATCAGGTCGAGGCTTCTAAAGCCCTGCAAGAGGTTCAGGCAGAGGTTGAAAAGATTCAAGCCAAGGTCGACTATTTGAAGGTGGCCTCGAAAATTCAAACTACAAAAGTTGAGTGCCTTCGGGAGGCGCTGAGGAGGGAAGAGGAGGTTTCCATGAAGCTGAGGGCAGCCTTGACCCTTTTCGAAGACAAAAGGAGGAAGGCTGAAGAGGAGGTCAGTGCCGAGAGGGAGAGGGCTGTCGAAGCCTTTAAGTCCTCCAAAGCAATGGAGGACATCAAGATCGCATTCGCCCAAGAAGCTTTCTTGGAAGAGTTCGAGATCTGCATGAGGAGGGTCACGAAGAACTTTCTTGAAGTGGACCTCGACCTTCTGACAAACGAACCCAGTGAGGGAGCCGGTCCCTCCAACGCTAGCGCCGCTTCCCCTATCGTCGAACCTACCTTGGGTGCTCCCGAACTTGCAATTGAAGCTCCCGAGTCTATTCCCAAGCCCGATGCTGCAAAGGATGTACCGACCTCACCTGCCTCTGCACTATCTGAGGTCTAAGATTCTTTATAAATTTATACTTTTTTTCTCTTTTTCTTTCGATGTATATCGAATATTTTGAGAAATGAAAATGAACTTTCTTTTCTTTATACTTGTGTCATGGTAGATGTTGTTCAGAACCCCTCCAGCGATCATAGTAAGGGTCCATCATCTCCAACTGACGCTGAGCTATTATCCCAAGGTATCCCTCTGAAGCCCATAGTCAAAAATTTAAAGAGAAAGATTCATCACCTGAAGAAAAAGTTGAAGATAGAAACGAACTTCGGAGATCTAGAAAGAATACTTCAGAGGCGACGATTGAGGTCACCCATCTCCGAAAGCTATACATGAAAGATTCTATGAGCTTCAGCATTAGGAAAGGCAACTTCGAGAAAGAATTGGCCAAACTTAGAAAGAGCTCCAGTGATAAGTCCTGGGTGTTAACTGCGAAGGTCAGTTCCCTCGAAGTCAAACTTAATTCGGCTAGAGAGACAATCCGACTATTGGAGGGGAGCTCGTCATGGTCTTCAGATAAGATGCGATGGGATTGGGACTGGTCAACGAAACTTTTTGAGCTCTAGAGGTAGCTCCATGATGCCGAAGCTCGGTACGATAGGCATAGGATTGGTTGGACAGAGAAGGCGAGTAGGCTCGAAAATGAGCTCAAATTGGCAAATAAAGAGGTGGCTCATCTTTGGAGACAATTGTCCAATAATCAGCATGTCGGTGTTGTTAAAGAGTCAGAGCGGCTTGCATTCTTGAGGGAGTCCTTCGATGGTCTTTCAATCATGTATGAGAAGGATAAGGTTAAACTCCAGCAACTGAAGATCCAAATGGTACACAAGCGTCAAGCTATGAAGGACGCGGAGGCTGAGTTAGTGATTCTGAGGAGGCAATTGAGAGAATCTGAAGACAACTACCGATGAGCTGATAGGATGTACGTGGAGGGTCTGCTGAAGAAGAGGGATCTTAAGGAAGAAATCTTTAACTTGAAGTAGTCTCTTATAATGGCGGAGGTCGATAGCCCGAAGTCTAAGGGTTCCAGGCCTTCTTAGGACTTTGTCATTTTTTCTTTTTCCTTTTTTGTACATGATCTTGTGGGCCTTCATTTTGTAATGAACTTTGGTTTTAGTGAAGAAATATTTTCTTCGATTATCTTTTTGCTTTGGTTAGATTCAGTGTCTATTGATTTTCCCATTTCTCTCTTTTGCTTTGATTTTCATTAAAAGGATTATCGAAAAAATAGTTTTTCTCCTATCTTTTCATAACCAAAGATTTTTTATCTGCACTGGGATGAGTTTATCCTTCCATGTTCGATTTCATTGATTTTCCTTCATTCTTTCATCAAGACGAGGTCCTTCCTCCTGCCTTAGGTAACCAGAGGTCTTTGTTTATGTCAGGATAAGGTTCTCCTCCTATTTTTGATGAGGTTGGTTTTTACTTCTATTAAGGTGAGGCCTTCCTTCTATTCCTGTTATGGCCGTTGAAAGTTTCTCTCCTCCTATCTTAAGTAACCGGAGGTCTTCATCTTGCTCATGTTAGGACGAGTTTCTCCTCCTGTTCCTATCATAATAATAGGGGCATAGTTGGGCCATTGACAGGGTCTCTCATCTCATCTTGTCTTAGGTAAACGAGGTCTTCATTTTGCTCAAGTTAGGATGAGATTCTTCTCCTATTCCTAATAGGACTGTAGGGACATATAAGGGCCATTGAAAGGGCCTCTTCTCTCATCTCGTCTTAGACTAATGAGATCTTCAGCTTGCTCAAGTTAGGATGAGGTTCTCCTTCTATTCCTAATAGGACTGTAGGGGCACATAAGGACCGTTGAAAGAGCCTCTTTCCTCATCTCATCTTAGACTAACGAGATCTTCACTTTGCTCAAGTTAGGATGAGGTTCTTCTTCTGTTCCTAATAGGACTGTAGAGACACATAAGGATCATTGAAAGAGCCTCTTCCCTCATCTCGTCTTAGACTAACGAGGCCTTCAGCTTGCTCAAGTTAGGATGAGATTCTCCTCCTATTCCTAATAGAACCATTTTTGATTATTTTGGAGAGTTATTTTCTATCATCACATGATTTTTGCAAAAAGAAATAATAATATTAAAATAGAGGAGCTTTATTGAAGGCAAATTACTGGTAGTACATTCTTAGATTTTCTGAATTTCAAGGTTGTGGGAGTATTGTTTCTCCAAGCTCCTTCAAGTGATAAATTCTGAATCGAACGATCTTTTCTACTTCATATGGGCCTTTCTAATTTAGAGCGAGCTTTTCTTGATTCTGAGATTGTGAAATAGCTGCTCGCCGAAGTACTAAGTCCTCCACTTTGAATATTTTTTCTTTGACTTTAGAGTTGTAGTAATAGGCCACTTTTTGCTTATAGGCTATCATCCAAACTTGAGCTTTTACCCATTTTTTCTTCCAACAAGTCGAGGTTAACCCTGAGGTTCTGTGAGTTATACTGCTCATTGAATGCCATGACTCGTGCTGATGAAAGTTTGAGTTATATTGGGATGACCGCTTCTATTCTAAAAGCTAAGATAAATGGGGTCTCTCTAGATGGCAATCTTTGGATAGTTCGGTATGCCCAGAGTACATGATAGAGTTCATTCATCCAAGTCTCCTTTGTTCTTTCAAGTCTTGCTTTGATATCTTACAGTAGGATTCTGTTTGTTACTTTGGCTTCGTCGTTTATCTGTGGATGGACTATTGATATAAAATGGTGGGAGATGTTCAAATCTTCATAGAATTTGGTAAATCTTGCTCCGATAAACTGCCACCCATTATCTATTATGAGAGTTCGAGGCAAGCCAAATCTACAAACAATCGACTTTCAGACGAAGTTCTGTACTTTTGCTTTAGTGATTTTCACTAAAGGTTCAGTCTCGATCCACTTTCTGAAATAATCTATCACCATTAAGAGGAACTTGCGCTGTTTAGGCACCATGAAAAAAGATCCGAGTATGTCCATCCCCCACTGAGCAAATGGCTATGGGATGCTCAGCGGTGTGAGTTCAAAAGTTGGCTGTCTTTGAATGTTTGCATTTCTCTGACAGCGATCATAATTCTTGACATACTCTATAAAATCATGGTACAAGATCGGTCAATAGTAACCCTGCCGAAGTAGTCTATGTGATAAGAATCTGACCCCCACATGACTTCCGTAGATTTCTTCATGTACTTCCCATAATGTAAAGTTGGCTTCTGAAAGTCTGAGACATCTCAAGAGTGGTAAGGAATATGACTTTTTATACAGCTTGCCTTCATACAGAACATACCGGAAGGCTTGATTTTTAAATTTTTGAGCTCCTTTCGGATCATGAGGAAGAGCTCCATCTTTGAGATAAGTAATCAATAGATCAATCCAACATAGCTGATGGTCAATCTACATTACAGACTGTAGTTCTTCCAGACTCGGGTGTTTCAAGACTTCAAAGAAGACTTCTTTGGGCAGCTCAGTCGGGGCCGATGTTGCCAACTTTGAGAGAAGGTCGGCCCTAGTATTTTTCACTTTTGGGATCTGCTTGATGTCAAAACTATTGAAGCTGGAGTCAAGCTCTTCACTTTCTCAAGATATTTTATCATGCTTTCTTCTCGAGCCTTATAATCGCCATTAACTTATTCGACCATCAATTGAAAATTACTGTAGACTTGGAGTCGATTTGCTTCCAATTCTTCGGTGATTCTTAACCTTGCAATCAAAGCTTCACACTCGACCTCATTATTTGTAGCAAAAAATTCGAAGCACAGCGCATATGCGATGAGAACTCCTTTTAGGTTAACCAAGATCAACCCTGCACCCGCACCATAAATATTGGATGAGCCATCTACATATAGGGCCCAAAAATCTTTAGAAAGATCAGCTCTTTCCTCGGAGGAACTCAGTTGTAACCAAAAAATATTGACTTCATTCTATTCTAGCTCGGCTTCATCCGAAATAGTGCATTCAATTATAAAATCTATCAAAATTTGGGCTTTGATCAATGGCCGAGGCTGATAGTTGATGTCGAACTCAGTAAGCTAAATTACCCATTTCGCTATTCTTCCAGAGGCATCCATTCGATGAAGAACTACCTTGATTGGTTGATCAGTGAGGAGGATTATGGTGTGCCCTTGGAAGTAAGATCAAAGTCTCTGGACTGCAACCAGTAGGGTAAAAGTTAGTTTTTCTAACTTAGTACATTTGATCTTGGCATCCCTCAAGACTCGACTTATTTAGTAGATTGGCCTCTATACTTTCGCCTCTTCTTTGACTAGAACTACCGCAAGGGCCACTGGGGAGACTGTCAGGTACAAAAATAATTTCTTTCTAGGTTCGGGCTTTGGTAATAGGGAAGATGAATAGAGGTAGTCCTTGAGCTCTTTAAAGACTTATTGACATTCAGTGATCCAACAGAAGTTCTTCGACTGTTTTAGGACTTGAAAGAAGGGCATGCATCGCTCGATCGACCTCAAGACGAAGCGGTTCAAAACTGCCACCTTTTCAGTCAAGTGCTGAACTTCTTTAATTAATTTTGGAGCAGTCGTCTCTTGAATGACCTGAATCTTCTCTGGATTTGCTTCAATTTCGTATCTCGATACCATGAATTCTAGAAACTTCTCTCAAGTCATGTCGAAGGCACACTTGATTGGGTTCAACTTTATCTTGTACCTCCTAAAGGCGCTGAAGGTCTCTTCAAGGTCGATAATGTGATTTATTGAAGCTCGACTCTTGACAAGCATATCATCTACATATACCTCCATGTTGCGGCCGATTTACTTTTTTAAGATTTTATTGATCAGGCGTTGGTATGTTACTCCTGCATTTTTTAGTCCAAAAGGTATAATCTTGTAACAGTAAAGACCACGGTCAGTAATAAAAATAGTTTTCTCCACGTCCTCTAGTGCCATCCGAATTTGGTTATAACCGAAAAAGACATCCATGAAAGTAAGGAGCTCATGGCCTGAGGTCGTATCCACCAGCTGATCAATCCTGAGTAGGAAGTAGCTATCTTTTGGATAGGCTTTATTCAACTTTTTGAAGTCTATGCACATTCTTCACTTACCGTTCGCCTTTTTAACGAGTATAGCATTGGAGATCCAGTTCAGATAGTTGACTTCTCGAATGAATCTGACCTTGAGGAGCTTGTCAACTTCCTCTGCAATTACTTTCTATCTCTCTAGGGCATAGCTATCTATCTTCTCTTTCACTATCCAATGTTTGGGATCAATAGTCAGATGATGTTCCATAATTTTAGTATATATTCTGGGCATGTCATTAGGGACCCAAGCAAAAATATCTGCATTCCTCCGCAAAAATTCGACAAGCTGCTCTCGTATCTCTTTCACCGAGTTGGAGCTGATCTGTATCGTGAGCTCTGCATTCCCATCATTTAGTGGGATAGAAACAAGGTCTTCCATGGGCTCACCCCGCTCTTTAGTTAGATCATCGCGGACATCCAATCCATCAATCGAACAAGGATTTGACTGCTCACCCCTTTGCAAAGCAATTGAATAGTAATGTCTTGCGAAAGCTTGATCTCCTCTGACTTCTTCGATCCCATAGCTTGTTGAAAACTTTATTTTCAAATAGTAGGTCGACACCACTGCCCGAAGCACATTTAGACCAGATCAGTCGAAAATTGCGTTGTAAGTCGATTGAGCTTTTATTACTAGGAAGTCCACCTGTGCCTTGGACTGTCTCGGATATTGTCTTGCAGCCACAATCAAAGTTATTACACCTTCAACTGGTACTGCATCACCAGTGAAGCCTACCGATGGGAAGTTCATTGGTCTAAGCCAGCTATTAGGTATAGATATTTTGGAGAAAGCATTATAAAATAAGACATCGACCGAACTTTCATTATCAATAAGGATGCGGCGTACATCATAGTCTGCAATATTTAAAATAATTACAACCGCATCATTATGCCAGAACTGAACTCCCTATGCATCTGCTTTAGTGAAAGTTAGGGGCTTCTTAGTTCTCCACCTCTTTGTCGGTCCTCTAGATCCGCCGACCTTCTTTTGCCGTAGTCTCTTAGAGATGGTGTTGATAATGCCAAGCGGAGGCTAACCTCCTTGTTGCTCCTCTGTCTTTAGCGGCTCTGATTATGGTAGCACCCTTGACCGATCTTTCCATCCTTCAAGCCGACATCGCAAGAACCGACCAAGCTTGCCCCACCTGATGAGCTCCTCGATCTCGTCTTGGAGCTGAATGCACTCCTTAGTATCATGACCGTGGTCACAATGATAGAGGTAGTATTTGTTGGGATTGCACTTGCCAGGATGAGGGTGCATCCTCTCCGACCTCGGTAGCTGCTCCTTGATTTTCATCAGCACTTAAATTTTTAGAGCATTGAGGAGAGCATAGTTGTAAAATCTTCTGAGGGGGGAGCTCTGTCATGTCCTTCTATCTGGGCTTCTTTATCTTCAAGTTCGAGGAGGAGTTCGGACTCGCTTGTGCTCGAAAGAAGTTCGAGAGCGTGGTCGAGTTTCACTCAGCTTTTCATCAATAGCGGGCATACTTGATTCATCCGTTCGCCACTCTTCAGCGGCTTCACTATCCTTGGCCTTGAAGGCCTCTTCTGTTTGAGCATAACCTTCAGCCCAAGCCAGCATATCAGCAAAATCTCTGGGATACTTCTTCTTCAAGAAGAACAACAGATTATTTTTCTGAAGGCCATCCTTCAGTACGGCCATTGCAACAGATTAGTCCAAGTTTTGGACCTCCAGTACAGCGGTGTTGAAATGGGTGACATAGGCCCGTATGGATTTCCTCTTTTTCTACTTAATGTTGATGAGGAAGTCCGAGCCTCGTCGAGGATGTCGACTGCTGACAAAATGAGCCACAAACTGATGGCTCATTTGATCAAAGAGAAAGATAGTACCTGGCTTAAGGGCTGAGTACCAGCTCCTAGCTGCTTCCTTCAAGGTGGAGGGGAAAGCTCGGCATAGGATGGCATCAGGCGTGCCATGGAGCAACATCATTATCCGAAAGGCCTATAGATGATCGATCATATCGGTATTCCCATCGTAGCTCTCAAACTGGGGAAGCTTGAAGTTCGACGGGATGGATTCCTGCATAATTTTTTGGGAGAAGGGAGGGTCAGTGTAGATATCATTACCATGAGAGGAGGGAGCATGGCTGAGTTTCTCGATCCGTTGGTTTATTTTTTGTAGTTTTCGATCCAGAAAATCCTCACGGTCATAGATCTCCAAAGTTTTCTGGCTGAATGAGAGCAAAGTCTCTTCAGGGGTAGAATCATGATCGGAGCAGAGGCTCCCTACCCCCTTCTTCCGAAAGTTATCAGTCGATTTGCCCAAGTCGGTCATCTTCAGACTGGATCTTGGAGTTTTGAAGAAACCTACTCCGATCGAACCGACACCGGAGGTTGCTGCTACTGCATGGCCTACACTGCTTCAGTGAGGCCCCTAACCTACTGGATCAATAGGTTAAATTGCTCTGCGTCTACCATTGTCACCGATGGAGCTTGAGATGTCGGGGATGAGATGAGGGCGGGCAGATCTGTATGAGATCTGGCTGTGGAGGCGATCGACCGTCGGATGGAAGCCTTTCTAGGAGGCATCCTCGTGAGAGGAACAAGAACTCCGAGGGAGAAGAAGGGAGATCTCTATTGAGCATTCCTTTAAGAACAAGAGAACCTCAAGAGAAAGAGGATCCTTCCTCTAGCGCCAATTCTATTGGTGCGGAATCTGATTGACGCTAGAACTGGCTGGAGCTGGAGAAGCCGAGGTCGCCATGGAGACCTACAAAAGAAGTTCAAACTGAAGGAGGGGTGGCTCCGACAGGACCATCCAACGGTCAAGTCAGCTCTTCCGGCCAACAAAAATGGAATGCTCAGCAGAGAAAATAATAGAGTTTCAGAATGAAGGAGAGAGCTTAGAAAAAACGTATCTAGAGGATCTTTATTATAAACGAAGCCTGTAACAAATTGATGGTAACAATCGTAACTACCGAGTAGTGGATCGTTCAGGCCACGTGGAGTTTGTTATGGAGATTGGTATCCATTGTCATGACGCATCAGCCCGTTGGGATTTAATAGTTAAAGTTTGGAGGAGATAGGTACTGGCGGCGAAGAGCTTCGAGTTTCATTAATTTCAGAGGAGTTTGGACTCCTTCAAGGTTGCCTGTGTATAAGTGGGTTCATGCTATGCAAATAGCTGGATTTGCGTAGGTATGAAGATCCTTCTAGGCGACTGCAAAGAGTTCGGTCGGAAGGGGTTCTGAGGTCCTGTGACTGGAGAAATTCTCAAGAAAGTCCGCTGGAGGATTCCGAATGTAGTTCTGCTCGAAGGATCTAAATGGAGATCCGCTGGAGTAGTCTGGATAGAGTTCGACTGGCGTAGAAGTTCGGCTGCTTATCTATTCCTTTGAAGCTCTGCTGCTTTCAAGACTGTCTGGAAGTTGACAAAAAGGAGGTGAGGTCCTTTTGCCTCCATGTTCGGAGCTCATGATGCAGGAATCCTAAGGTTTGCCACCCTTAGTATATTGTAGGAATTCAACCAGAGAGAAGTTCTGTTGATCCGACGTTGGTCCAATATCCAATAGCTTGGATAGTTTTTTTTGTTGGGAAGAGGTTCAAGTAGCGCCAAGGTCGGCCAAACCACGTCATAATTAGATCTATCACTCAGCTACCTGGGGGCTGTCATTACTGTTCAAGTTCATTTGAGCGAAATCTATAATAACCTATAGATTCTGGGGATATCTGAAGGAGCTAGAAATCTAAATAAAAAAGATCAGCCGATAAATTCAGGTTGAAGATCTACAGTCTCGGCGTCTGAGCGTAAACTCTTCACCGACTTGAGTCAGGCATAACTATCCTCACCGGATGAAGTTTTCTCAAGACCAAATAGGATGAAGTTTTCTCAAGACCAAATATCCTATTGGACTTTGGTAGAAAAGGATTCACATCCAACAATGATAAAAATATTATTTTTAAAAAAATACATAAAAAATTCTAGATTGATTCGATAAGTGAAGTTATTAAAATAATAATATAGATTAAAATAATAATAATTTTTATTATTAATAAAATAATAATTTTAAATTAATAATAAAAAATATTATTATTTTCCCTTTTTTTTCTTTTTTTTTTCCCTCTTCCTCCCCAAATTTTTTTTCTTTTTCTTTTTTTTTTTCGTTTTCCCCCTTTCCCTTCCCTTTCTTCTGCAGCACCTCCCGCCCCCCGGCGCACCCGCCGCAGCCCTCCCCTCCCCTCCCCCCCCCACCCCCCTGGCGGTGGCAAAGCCCGCACCCTTCGGCCTTTGGGAAACCCCAGGAAGCCCGCATCACCACCACCACCCTTCCCTCTCCCCCCTCCGGCCCTTCGGAATCCGCACCCTGCACCCCGTACGGCCTCGCCGACCACCACCACCCCCCTTCCGTCCTCCGCGGCCCAGTGGCCCCACCATCTGCGGCCCCGCACTGCTACCGTCCCCACTCTCCTCCTTAGCCCCGAGCACCTCTCGCACCTCGCGCCACCGCTGTCCCCTCCCCTTCCCTCCCCCGGCCCCCTCGACCCCGCGGCTTCGTGCGAACACCGGTGCCACCCATGCCCCCCTCCGTCTGCGAGCAGATCGAAAAAAAAAATAACCCAACCGCGCGATGCATAGGAGAAGAAAAAGCCTAATGTCGCTGCTATCCCCCCTCCCCTTCCTGGCCCCAGGCACCTCTCGCACCCCGCGCCATCGCCGTCCCCTCCCCTTCCCTCCTCCGGCCCCCTCGATCCGTCGTCTTCGTGCGAACGCCGGCGGCCACCCACGGCCCCCTCCGTTCGTAAGTTGATCAGAAAAAAAAAAGCCAACCAAAATCTAAAAAAACATGCATTTTTATTTTTTATATTATTTTTTTTTAAAAATCATCCCAGCCTAAAAGTGCATACTGAAAAATGCAGTTTCAAGATAGAAATCACATCTTCATCACATCACCTCATTCCAATCATGATAGTTCAAAAATAAAATTAAAAATATAATAATTTTAAAAATTAATATTTAAATAATAATATTAAAAAAAATTTCTTCGATTTTTTAAATAAGAATTAATTTTGTACTCGTGAACTAAAGTGGCATGATCTCGGTCTATCCCAAAGTGAACTAATTTTGGACCATACCGATCAGCTTGGCTCAGATGCAAATAACAAAAATATGGGATAGAAGCGGCTTGGATCTCTGGCACTTTTCGTGCTAAGGATCGCTGATATCACTCAAATAAAGCAAAACAACAATTGTTGAGATAGCATCGCCAGCTGGCAAAAGCCAACCCCAACCGTGAGATCACCACAATGCATTGACCCCACATATGCAATCCCCATGAAAATAGGCCACAGTCTTTTCACAAACGACCACCAATTTTCTTTAATAAATAGAGGAGAACGGTAGACTCCCAGATAATCCGCTCGAACATATTCGAGAGCTCTAAACTTTGTCTTTCACCTTTTCTCCTCTATTTTGAAATTTTACCTGACTTGACCATCAAAAAGTTTCTCGCCAGGCAATCAAGTAAATTTTTTTGCAAGAGCCTTCTAAAATTTCCACCATCTAATCCAACCATAACTAGACTGACTTCAAGACCACTCTAAAGTTCACGACAGTATCTAATAAAAAATTATATCCAACACAACATGCATGTATGCCATCAATTACGGTAGCTCATTTCTGTAGATCTTATTTATCAAATTTTTATCTCAATACAATAAAAATGTACGGTTGTGATTGGTGATGTGCATGGTGCATCAGGATATAATTGATATAATTTCTCATTTCCTAGCGATGCATGAGCCAAGTAGCAGGTAATTACTTGCAACGGGGATGAGTTATCTTGTACTTGCACTCCCAAACTGACCCTTGAACCCCACCTACCATAGCAAAAGAACCAGACAAAACGTCTATCAAAACTTTTTTTTTCCCTTGTTTCTCTCTCTACAAAAAAAAAAAAAAAAAGAAGCAAAAAGCAAAAAAAAGATGCCGCGTCTCCGATCGGGGTATGTCTTTCACGCGCCGCTAAAGCTCAAGAACCTGCTACAGCCAAAAAAAAAACAAAAGAAGCCGGAGGAATCTGACGATATTGTGGTTCATCAGGTTACCGGATTCCAGCCCTTCGAGCAAGCGAAAAGCGAACATAGAGGGCACGGGCATCCGCATCTGCCTGACGGAAGCAAAGTCCGAGGCTCAACCGAGTGGGCCAAGGCACTGTCACAATTGAATGACGGACGGAAATTTAGTTTGTGCCCGGCACTCAGTTTCCACTTCTAGAACTCGATCAATGTTCTGCTGCAAATTTGGTTCGTGGATTTTGGATGCCGTGTTCTGCTGTTTGCCTTCTGCAGTTATTTCCTCGTTACTCTTCCATCTATCGTGCCAAAAAAAAAGAAAAAGTTCTACAATTCTCGGTATCGTTGCATGCACCTGAATTGATCCTTCAAATGATGTTTTCCGGCTGGTCATTTCCTTGGGATTGGATACCAAACTTCCACAATGTGAAGCCGTTTACATCTCTCTCTTCACCCTTTCTCTCTTTGTGGGCATCCGATTCCTTGCCTCGCCTTTTCTTAATTGTTTTCCAACTCGTCTCCCTCACACTCCATCGGCTCAGGTGGCTAGCCAGCCCCTGGATGCCCCTATACAAATAGGGACTCGGTAGCCTTCCCTCCCCCACCATCCTCCCTAACTTTGTTTCACGAGTGTTATCTAAGCGGGTCGCAATGGCAAACCAGCCTCCCACCGGCCGTCCCTGGTTCCGGCTGGCGTCCCAGCTGGGCCTAAGGGAGTCGCCGCCACCGCCGCCGGCTCAACCTGCTCAGCCTCCCCGTGGACCTCCCATCCGCCAACTCGTAAGGCAACCTAGTGCCATAATTCCAACACAACCCCCGCCCCCACCGGTGCAACCACAGCCACGGGCAACGCCATCGCCACCACCCCCACCCCCACCACCAACCCAGCCCCAGCCTCCGCCTCAGATTACACCACCACCACCACCCCAAACTTCGGTAACTCCTCCTCAAGCGGAATCAACAGAGTCCGCACCACCGTCTGTCGAAATCCCCAAACAACCATCCACACCTCTACCACCCCTCAGGCCCATAAAAACCTCCCCATCCCCTACCGCCCAGTCTCCCAAGGTAAAGTCTCCCTCTCCCTCCCCCTCCCCCAGGTACGACTCTGGTGACCGCACACTGAAGCCGAGTCCAGAACCTGAACTGAAGACAATACCAGAAGCCCAGCCAAAGACCGCCGCCAACAATGGCAAAGGAGAGGCATACAAGAATGCTCGCAACGGCGAGCCGAAGCCTGGCACATCTCAGGTTGACACGAGAGGCCCCCCTCCTTCCCCCAAGAAGGAAGCCAAGACGAAAGATGAGGGTCACATGAGGATGATTACCATCGCAGGAGAGAATTTGGGGGCCTACATGGATCTGGGTCATCCCTCCACCCTTTCCAGCAGAAAGCAGCAGCAGCAGAGCAATGGCAGCCACCCCAAACAAGGTCAAGCGAGTGATTCCGTAACAAACGATGGAAAATCCGGTGACAAGAATGGTTCCAGAGCAGCAGCAGCAGCAGCAGCAGAAGCGAAGGCGAAGCCCATGAGCTCTCTGGTGAACAGCAACGTGCAGAGCGTCAACAATTCGATCGTCTACAACAGCTCCTGCACCCAACGCAGCCCCGGCGTGCACATCGCCCTCACCAGCCACCGCAACCCCAAGAGCAAGGCTCATCCACCTCCCCAATGAGGCCCTTCCTACGGCCACCATCTCACCTTAAACAGAATTATCGGGAGCCCTGCTGCTGCCGCCGCCTGCTTATCCCCTTCCCCTCTTCTCCTCATTACTATTATTTACGTATACCCAAGATGAAATTGCCTTGAAGGCCATTTTTAATTTGTGCCGTTTGTGTGAAATTGTATTTCCTAAATAAACAAAACTAGTAACCTTTCGTTGGACGAACTAATGATGTTAATTTAGTTTCTAAATAAATAATATTGCTACAGTTATTTAAACAAACCAGTGATTCTGTTGGATGGTATCACAGGCCTCCTCAAGCATTTACCGGCAGCAAGTTGAGGAAAAGGAATTGAAGCGTTGCATTAATGCTCAAGCTCCAAAACATCAACAGAGCATCGACACATTCGACAAGATTCCATACACAAAAGCAGAACATCGAAGATGTATGTCAAAGAAGCAACGAGGATTTCTTTTTTCGGATCAAAGCAATGGGGAAAATTGTTGAGTTAGGTTAGTAAGTATATATAAGTGAAACTTATAACAAATATAGCAACCGAAAAATCACAGGGCAGATGAATTATTTATCGCAGTGTGCTGCTCACCTAATGCCCTATTTCATATACTCACATACAAATAAAATTCAACTCTCAAAAAGAGAACTTGTGGAAGGTTGTGGTGGGTCATAAGAGGCTACATACATGGGAATTGTAGTCCAAGAGCTAGTTAGGGGTCAGGTTGCTCACATTTCATAGGAATGTTCAAGTTGGGAGGAGCAGCTCAACATGCCGAAGTGCCATTCTGATAGCCAGGAGTGCCGGCTACGAAGAAATCATTCACGATGTCAAAGTTGTGTCTGCTTTTAATCCTCCTACCACTGCCATGGAACTCCAAATGATCAGAAAAAGAGTCAGCAATCAGCATCTTTAAACAGGATGGGTGATCCTATGTTTTACTAGTGTCGAGCTCAGATACCAATTAAAGCATTTATTAATGGCCCCAAGATCACTGGATGGGCTCCAACAAGAATGAGTGCTTTCACCAATGCATGCATTGCAACTTCTGGAGCTCAGCGACTTGTTTGAAAGCAGAGCATCCATCTGTTGATTTGTTTAGAATACTAGATCTGTAATCAGCAACACAATGAAAACATGCTCTGATGAGCACGAATGCTTTCACTAACACGATATATGAGCAAGAATAAGGCATGAATCATTTCCTTATGGGAAGTCTACTTATTTGTTCAAGAAAAATGGCCAAACCATAATTGACAATTTGTGGCACCTTTCATTGTGGAAAGTGATGCATGTCAGCTGTCTTTCCAGCTTATGCATTCAGTATCAATCTCAGAGAACTGAGATCTCTCTAGGCTGTAGGACCATATCAAAGGGAATAACACAGAACGAAACATTGTACATATGCAAAGCACCATAAAGATGACAATAACCACGCACTTACTTTTTCATTACTTCTTTAAAAATACACTAGCGCATACATGCATGTATAAAACTACCATTTAATTTATTATTCCAATCATCATGACATTGGAATAGCAGGTTCCATGGGTTACCAGCATGAGCAAGCCACAAGAATGTTCTATATTAGCTCAAAGCAAAGTTATCATTAAAATCATTGATTTGCTCCAACGTCAAGATTGGTTCAACGCTCGTTACCGCATATGAATTTTTATAAGAAATACCTATGCTAGGAAGCAGCACGATAAACTCGGAATTTCCTAAACAAAGTTATAGGTGGACCTCCTTCTACAATTCACTTAGACCATGGAATTAAATGATAATAACCTAGGATCTCACTTAAAAAAGCTATCCAAAATATCTTCAACGCACAACCGATATGGAACTAAATACAAGCCCATACGGCTCCTCCCTCATTAAAGCTTTTGCATCCTCATCAAGCTGAATGTCCAAATCCAATCACAAACATAATGATTAACGTAGTCTCCTAATTTATGTAAGCAATGGATCAGGTCTGCTCTAATATTATTTGTCCTAGGATGTCACTCAAATGGGCCAGATAAAAGGTATAATGGAGACTACTTTTTGTATCCCCAGCACACAACGGATATGGAACCAAGGACATATCCACGTGAATACTCACACATACTGCTAGGTTTAAGTTGAGCATTGTACCAGCATCTGACCTAGCCTAGATAACTTGAAATCAGAATTTGTTCAAAACAAAGATTTTGGTAGGTTAATCTGAATGCAAGACACCCCTAAACTTTATAAAGGCATACCAAATTATTTTCTTGTGTTTTTGCTACATCCTTGCCAAGATATATGGGCATTTAAAAGATACCTCAATGGACTCTCTCAAGCAATAATTCTTGTTCTTTTCTCAGATATTTCGCCAAATTCGTAACTTTTTTAATTGTCCATCTTGCTCCGCATGTCGTCAAAAAAATCTTAAACGTTTCATATTGTATCATTGTTCAATTTCATGAACAAACCAAAACTCAAACAGTTTAGATGCATCTGGACCATAAATTAAATCAAAGCATTGCACCAACCTATTAATACTACTTATGGTTTTAGATCTTTAATAGTCTATGGAATGAACTCTCAAATTAAAGCATCCTCTCACCCTCTCTATCTCTGCATGTGTATGCGACCATATGTACGTATGTGCAGGGTTACAAATCAAACAGGGTGGATTAGAGAGGTCTGAACACCAGAGCTTACCTGAATGCCCTTGCTTTCATTCACAGCACTTCAAAGGGAAAGTGCATTCATGCAGTTTAGCCAAGATATTAACTATTCTACTTTGCGAGGAATAGTTATTAAACTTTTCTAATGGCTCTGTTATCATAAAAAAATTTTGATGCCAGAAAAACTGATCAGGAGAGGTATCAACATCGCAGGAACGTGCCCTCTATGCGATGAAAATGGGGAATCGTTGAACCACCTTTTGATGCAGTGTGAATATTCCAAAGCCCTCCGATCCAACATCCTGCCAAAATTCAATGTTCTACAACTACCAACCTCTTTCATGGGAGTCTAGGATTCTTGGAGGCATTTACAACCTATGAACAATTAATTGGTTCCCAGCTTTCGTATGTTTAATTGCTACTGGCGTGTGGTGCCTATGGAAAGAACTTCGGAGCTGGGCTTCAATTGTCTCTCATCCGAATGTTCGGCAACTGGCCAGTCAACTTGCCCATTTATCTGACACCAATGGCGACCAAAGAAGTTTGTAGGGTTTAAATGCTTTGATGCTTGGTGAGCTTTAAGCAAAAGAGCTCTCCCTCGTCAGATACCATGCAGCGGGTACATCTCAAAGGCCGTCCTTCTACACCAGGTGTTTCCAAAGTCTTAGCATGGTCACTTGAGGCCCTTTCAATTTCCCACTCCTTTTGCCTGATAAGACAATCCCATGCACCGGTCAGTTCTCTTGTTCGGAATAGAGTAAAACCCGAACCCAGTCGGTCCTTTATGTACTCTACGTAAACCTAAACAATAAATTTTACTACGGGAAAGTTCCTCACTTCCACCTGGATTCTCAAAAAAAAAAACAAAAACAAAAAAAAGAATCAGTCACGATGGCCAATTAGGAAATGTTAAATACTCAAATTAAATTACAGGCATTCCCTCGTTTAGTAAAACTGCATGAGAATAGAGGACAATGCCACGTTGAAAAGCATGACCTAAAGCATTTAATTTGTCTAGCTTCCTGATAACTAAACTAAATATTCATAATGCCGACGAGGCCTTTCATAGCTGTGGCATGAATAGTATCGATGAGGCCTTATTATTGATGAGCATGAAATTATACCATCCTTGCATATTTTATATATATCGACCTCCTTTTCTATCAATAAATAAATAAATATTCATAATGTCTTAAAACACTAAACATTTGTTGGGGGGTGTGTGTGCAAGAATCTACAACACAAGATCCATGACCCATGATCTGTTTCTTTTCTAACCAAGCATAAACTGGTGAAACGAGGCATACAAATTTGGTCCAAAACATACAATCCCATGCACCGTTCAGTTTTCTTGTTCAGAATAGACTTAAACCCGAACCCAGTCAGTCCATTATGTACTCTACGTAAACCTAAACAATAAATTTTACACCTGGATTCTCAAAAAGCAAAAAACAAAAAAAGAATCAGTCATAATGGCCAATAAGGACGTGTTAAATACTCAAATAAAATTACAGGCATTCCCTCATTTAATAAAACTGCGTGAGAATAAAGAGCAATGCCGCATTGAAAAGCATGACCTAAAGCATTTAATTTGTCTAGCTTCCTGATAACTAAACTAAATATTCATAATGACGACATGAATAGTGTCGATAAGGCCTCGTTGTTGACGAGCATGCATGAAATTATACCATCCTCGTATATATTTCATCTCAACCTCCTTTTCTATATAAAAATAAATAAATAAATATTCATAATGTCTTAAAACACTAAACATTTGGAAAAACAAAAAAGAACCTACAAGACAAGATCCGTTCCTTTTCTAACCAAGCATAAACTGGTGAAACGAGGCATAGAAATTTGGTCCAAAATATACAACCTGAATTTTGTCCATTTTATTTGGCTGCATACGGTTTGGTTAGTTGCAGTGGTGAATATAAGCATGAGAGCCAGTTGCATCCAATTTAGCACTGCAAAGTGTTTTCCTAAGGGAGACCTATGGTTTTACAGCCGAGTTAGCATGCATCTCATTTTCTAGAATGCGCAAAGACAGGAATGCAACCACAAGGACTGATCAAAATTCCACCTTGACTTCACACATGCATGTCGACGACTCTGAAGCAAAGCATTTTGTATCATGTACATAATTAATTTGGTTTTGCAATACTGCCAACCTATATATATATATATATGTTCACAGAACTATCTCAGATGAATAGGGATGGGCTATCCCTACAAACAGGATAACCGTGGAATAGGGATGGGTTATCCCACTATCCCACCACAGACATTACTTATGGGGTTTATTCTGAACGATGCACTTTAACCCATTACATAGGGTTAACATCATTTCCTTGGGAATGGGAGGAGGTGGGTTAAAACGAAGTTATTCCTTCTCTTTCCTACTTTTTGCTCACTTTTTCCAAACCCACAAACCCACCAAGTCCAGCCAAGCAGCATCTTTACCAACCTGGGGAGATCGGAGAACCTTGGTGCGATTTCGAGAAGTACGGTAGTCTCCTACTTTTTCCCGTTCTGCAATCAAATACGGCGTATTAATGATGATAAATTATTCATACCTCTGATTATTAATTATTTACCTTTTGCAATTTGTTCCATGTACCTAGGTCTGCATGCGTATATTTTGAAACAGAAGAATGCTTGCATATGCATAGGCATAATAGATTCAGAAAAAAAATTATTGATTAAAACAGTTTTACTATATATATCTTATACCATCTAATAACAATCAGCATATATCCAAAAAATAAAAAAATATACTATTATCCATACTTAATTTAAAATTTTAAATAAAAAAATATTTTTATTATTTTGAATGAAAAAAATTTATTTTTTTAATAGTATGCTGGTTTACTATAAAAAATAAGATATTAGCGATGGCTAAAGAGCCGTTGTTAATACTAGATTTTTTTTATGATTACTATAATGAAAATATTTTTATTTATTAAAAATTAAAATATTTTTAGCGGTATTAGAGATGGACTCTTACCATCACTAATACTTTTGGAAATAACCCCCCACCCTCGAGACCACGATCGATCATTTTTCTCTCTTGATTTTTTCAACCTCCTCCCTTCTTCCACCACCTTCAATTGCCATTTTCCACCACCGTATCATCGGATCCGCCATTCCAGTGCTCTAATCTCGACATCCCAGCTTTCCAATACCTGTGCTGCCACTCCATCGATTCTGCCATCCCGACATCCCGATCCCGCATGCCCACTTTCCACTCTGCTCGTCGCTGCTCCCCCGCCAGTTCTGCTATTTCAGTACTCCGATCTTGGCTTTCTATCTTTTCGATCCCTGTACTACTGCTCTCCCACTGGATCCATGGTCCCAACATCCTAATCCCATGTCCTTACTTCTCGATCCGCTCATCGCCGCTCCCCCCATTAGTTCCACCATCCAGTGGCCCGATCTCGATGTCCCCTATTTACGCTCCCCACTTCCCACTTTTCCTCTTGGTTCTACCATCCCAGCATCTTGATCTTACATCCCCACTTTCCGATCCGCTCACTGCCGCTCCCTCCATTGGTTCCACCATCCCGGTGCTCTAATCTCAGTGTTCCAACTTTTCAGTCCCTGTGCCATCGCTCCCTCAACTAGATCCACGGTCTCGGCATCCCAATCCTGTATCCCCGCTTCCCAATCCACTCGCCGTCGCTCTTCCCACCGATTTCCACCATTTCGGTGGCCCGATCGCAGCGTCCCCTCTTTCCGATCCCCGTGTCGCTGCTCCCCCTGCTGGTTCCACCATCTTGGTATCCTGATCCCGTGTCTCCACTTTTCGATCTGCTCGTTGCCGCTCCCCCAGCGGTTTCACCATCTCGATGCTCCGATCTCGGTATTCCAACTTTTCGATCCCCGTGCCACTGCTCCTTCTATCGGATCTATGGTCCGGGCATCTCGATCCGCTCATCGCCGCTCCCCCCACCCACCAATTCCGCCATCCTAATGATCCGATCTCGATGTTCCCTCTTTCTATTCCTTGCGCTGCTGCTCCCCCCATCGATTCTGCTGTCCTAGCATTCTGATCCTGCATCCCCACTTTTCGGTCCGTATGCCACCGCTTCCCCCACCAGTTCTACCATCCCAATCCTCCGATCTTGATGTCCCAGCTTCTCGATCCCTATTTCTCAATGCTACTATTTTCAAAAGATTTTATTAAAAAAATATATTATTAGTGATGAATTTTTTATCTCTAATATCATCTCTAATATCTTTATTAGTGATAACATTTTCACCACCACTAATGATGGTCTCTAGCATTGAAATTTTTTATGACCATGACAGTAAACTATTACTAATGATATTAATGATGATATTTTGGTTATTAACCATGATAGTTAATAATTATTTTTTTTATAATATTTATTATTAATATAAAATATATATGATAGAATTATTTGAAGTAATAATTTTTTTCAACATGATTTACCGAATAGACGCCAGTTCCAATCTGTGAGCGGACACGTGAGAGTAGATGGTGTAGAGGATCGAGCCGTCAATCAAATGGATATCTTCGTTCCAGCAACATTTATTGCGCATGATAGTGCAAGTTCATCAGATGACTAAACTTACAAATCACCTACGTGGAGTCTGACATGAAGATATCTCCATTATATTTAGATTTAATGTGGAATACATTTATTAGTATTCAAATGATGAAGCTTTTACTCCTTGTCTCCTTTCCATTGAAGACTAATTTTCATACCATCGCACGATGGGTTTATTTCTATATCTCAAGAGTAAGCTTAAGGGTAAAGCCTGGAATTGGTCGATGATAATTGGAGGCTACAAGCAGCACTATCCAATCTAGCGTTGTTTGCCAGACAACTTCTAGGGATGGTACTACTAAGAATAGAAAACCTTATTCTAGTGCTTCTGTAGATAATACTTGTTCTAGTAGTTCTTCGGTACAATATCATCATTGTCATGATAGAGGTCTCGTAGCTTTGTGTTTTCCTCAGCAAGCTTTAGCTTTAGAGAAAGAGTCCAGCGATCCACAAGAGGTTAAGAACCAAGTAATAGATCCCATGAAATATTCTTAAGATGAGATGGAGTTTGAGGATGATTTAGAGGTGATAACTATTATTGTGATGTAATGAGGTCTATTTTGTCCACAGACATGGATAATGATAAGTGGGAGCATCCTAGTATTTTGACCCCTGCCAAACCCTCAAATAAGGATTCTGGATCTAAGAATAAATCACTCCCTCGGGTTCCTGTTAAGATGGATATCTTGAACAATAAATTTAGATGCAAAATTAAAATGAGTAATATGGATTATAAACTTACTTTTGATGTGGATTGCAGGGCTAAGAAGTTTTTTTAGCACAATAGGGCTGAGGATTTTAACAGAGTTAAAATCATTGTTTATGTTGGGAATAAATTCCGCTTCTATCGAAGTTCAGTTCGATGCTCAGCCTAATGCAACCGGTAGCCATGGAAAAGCTTCAGCGGACGGATCTTAGCCGAACTTTTTTAGCCGACCGAATACCTCAACGGTCGAGCTTCTTCGTACTCCCAGTGGTCGGACCTTAGCCGAACTCCTCAGCAGTCAAGCTTCAGTAGGACTCCCACAAGAGCCGAACTTTCTCCGCACTCTTCCAGCCAGATACCTGTGGGAGCTGAACTCCCTCCAAGCTTCTCCTTCGGTCGGACTTCTTCAGAAGCCGGACTCCTTCCAGACTCTCCTTCGGCCGGCCGGACTCCTCAGCAGTCGAGCTCCTTCCAAACTCTCCAGCGATCGAGCCTTAGCCGCACTCCTCCAGCTAAACGCCTACGAGAGCCGAACTTCTTTCGAGCTTCTCTTTTAGGAGTCCGAACTTCTTTGGAATCGATATATGCCGAAGTCCACCAACCAACGTCCGTTTTCTCAGAGCTACGGCCATTAAATCTCGATGAACAGTCGCCATCAGTCTGCTGCAGGCGACAACGATCCGCTACCAGACGGCGATGGCTGTCACCATCAATCTATGGCAGGCAGCACTACAGACGACGTCTTTCTCGGTGACTGACCCCATCAGACCTCGAGCGGCCCACTATTAGACAGCTGCAGCTGTCACCATCAAGCTCCGTCTATAAAAAGAACCCTTCAGATATGCTAACTCTAAGCTCTAAGCTCTCCTCTCCTTCTCTAAACTCTGCCAAACTCATTTTAGAGCACTCCAAATCTGTTGGCCAGAAGAGCTGACTTGATCGTCGGAGTGTCCTACCGAAGCCACCCCCACCAGCTCCGGATGGAACTTTATTTTGTAGGTCATCGACGGTGACCTTATCCTCCTCCACTCCAACTGGATTCGACGATAATCAGATTCTGCACCAACAGATTTGGCACTAGAAGGAGGGCCTCTGTTCTTGAGGCTCTCTTGTTCTTAAAGAAGTGCTCGACGATGATTTCTTTCTTCCCTCTCCGGAGATCTCTTTTCTTTGAGTTCTTTTCTGAGAAAGAATACCTCCTAAGAGAGCTTCGACTCGACGATCGACGACCTCCGCACTAGCTCCATCTGCTCCTGCTTCAGCCCCGGTAACCCAGGTTCCACCTGAAGCCACCGTAGATGCGGAGCAGTTCAACCTACTAGTGCAGCAGGTTCGTGATCTCATCGAGATGATGCAGGTCATGCGACAGTCTTTGGTGGTGACTTTGCCAGCAAACCCGCCATCAGGATGCCATGAACCGATCTTAAGGAAGAGCATCTAGCCTAGCATACCAATGCCCTTAGGAAGGAGAAACAGAGAATAAAAGTTCTTCCCTAAAAGATTTTGCAGGAGGGCGGAATGAAGTTCGGCATGAGCGAGTTCGTCGAACTCTCCCTCGAGCTCATCATCAAGGAAGCTCCGACAAAGAGGCATGAAGTTCTCCCGCAGGTTTCATAGGAGGATGGAATGAAGTTCAGCCGTGCTCATAACCTTTCCAGTGCAAGCAAGGCCCGAACTTCTTGAGCTCATCATCAAAGAAGCTCCGACAGAAAGGCGCAAAGAAGTTCTCCCCCCAGAAGCTAGAACCACTATTGAGGAAGAAACGGCAAGGAGATTGACCGCCTTTCGACATCACAGACGCTATCTCCGGAGCTTGGTACTTCGGCGGACTATCATCTTCCAGCATCAAAGCCAAGAGAATCTTGCTCTAAATTGAGAAGGCCAGCATGAGATAGAGAAGGTCGTCCGATCCGGGACTTACTGCCCGAGGGAACTCGGAGGAATAACGCCCCTACGATCCTGAAATGGGGATGTGTAGCCCGTAACTTTTCTTCGGTAAAATTCTTTCATTTTAATAATATTATTTCTAAGTGCAAAAACTATATGATGATAGGGAACAAGCAGTCAATAGTTGCCATGTTAGGAATAGGAGGAGAACCTCATCCTAACACCAGCAGGTCAAAGACCTTTAACCTCGGCTGTAGGAGATAAGATCTCTCCGAGCGTTCGAGCTGACCTCAACTGCAGGAGATAAGATCTCCCTCGAGCATCTGCATCAACCTCGACCACAGGAGATAAGATATCCTCCGAGCCAACCTCGATCGCAGGAGATAAGATCTCCTCCGAGGCAATCTCGGTCGTAGGAGATAAGATCTTCCTTGAAGGTCCGAGCCAACCTCGGCTATAGGAGATAAGATCTCCTCCGAGCGTCTGCAGCAACCTCGATCGCAGGAGATAAAATCTCTCCTGAGGCAACCTCGACCGTAGGAGAAAAGATTTCTCCTGAGCGTTCGGGCCGATCTCGACCGTAGGAGATAAGATTTCCCCCGAGCGCCCATATTAACCTCAACCACAGGAGATAAGATCTTCCTCAAGGCAACCTTGGCCGCAGGAGATAAGATTTTCCCTAAGGATCCGGGCCAACCTCGACTGCAGGAGATATAATCTCCTCCGAGCGTCCGTAGCAACCTCGACCGTAGGAGATAAGATCTCTCCCGAGGCAACCTCGACCGTAGGAGATAAGATCTCCTTCGAGCGTCCAGATCAACCTCGATCGTAGGAGATAAGATCTCTCCCGAGCATCCGCAATAATCTCGATCGTAGGAGATAAGATCTCTCCCGAGGCAACCTCGGCCGTAGGAGATAAGATCTCCTTCGAGCGTCCGGGCCGACCTCAGCTGCAGGAGATAAGATCTCCCCGAGCGCCCGCAACAACCTCGACCGCAGAAAATAAGATCTCCTCCAAGGGTTCGGGCTGACCTCAGCTGTAGGAGATAAAATCTCCTCCGAGCACCTACATCAATCTCGGCCGTAGAAGATAAGATCTCCCCCGAGGCAATCTCGGCCGTAGGAGATAAGATCTTCCCTGAGGGTTCGGGCCAACCTCAGCTGTAGGAGATAAGATCTCTTTCGAGCGTCCGCAACAACCTCGACCGCAGGAGATAAGATCTCCCCCGAGGTAACCTTGACTGTAGCAGATAAGATCTCCCCCGAGGGTCTGGGCCAACCTCGGCTGCAAGAGATAAGATCTCCCCCGAGGGTCCGGGCCAACCTCGAGTGCCCGCATCAATCTCGACTGCAGAAGATAAGATCTCCCCTGAGGGTCCGGATCAATCTCGACCGTAGGAGATAAGATCTCCTCCGAGGCAACCTCGGCCGTAGGAGATAACATCTTTTCTGAGGATCTGGGCCAACCTCGACTGCAGGAAATAAGATCTCCTCCGAGCACCCACATCAACCTCAATTGCAGGAAATAAGATCTCCTCCGAGGGTCCGGGCCAACCTCGATCATAGGAGATAAGATCTCTTCCGAGCGTCCACAACAATCTCGACTGCAGAAGATAAGATCTCCTCCGAGCAGCAACCTCGACTACAGGAGATAAGATCTCCCCTGAGGCAACCTCGATCGTAGGAGATAAGATCTCCTCCGAGCATCCGCAACAACCTCGGCTGTAGGAGATAAGATCTTTCCTGAGGCAATCTTGACCGCAGGAGATAAGATCTCTCTTGAGGGTCTGGGCCAACCTCGACTGCGGGAGATAAGATCTCCCTCGAGCGTCCGCGACAACCTCGACTGTAGGAGATGAGATCTCCCCCGAGCCGATCTCGATCGAAGGAGATAAGATCTCCTTCGAGGCAATCTCAGCCATAGGAGATAAGATCTCTCCTGAGGCAACCTCGGCTATAGGAGATAAGATTTTTTTCGAGCGTTCGCAGTAACCTCGGCTGTAGGAGATAAGATTTTTTCGAGGCAACCTCACACCGTAGAAGATAAGATCTCCCCTAAGTGTCCGAGCTGACCTCGACTGCAGGAGATAAAATCTCCTCCGAGCGCCCGTAATAATCTCAACCGTAGGAGATAAGATCTCCCTCGAGGCAATCTCGATCGTAGGAGATAAGATCTCCCCCGAGGGTCCGGACCAACCTCGATTGTAGGATATAAGATCTCTTTCGAGCGTCTGCATCAATGTCGGTTGTAGGAGATGAGATCTTCCTCGAGCGTCTGGACCAACCTCGACTGCAGGAGATAAGATTTCCCCCGAGCATCCGCAACAACCTCAACCGTAGGAGATAAGATCTCCTCTGAGGGTTCGGGCCGACCTCGGCTGTAGGAGATAAGATCTCCCCCGAGGCAACCTTGCACCGTAGAAGATAAGATCTCTCCCGAGTGTCCAAGCTGACCTCGGCTGCAGAAGATAAGATCTCCTCCGAGCATCCGCAATAATCTCGATCGTAGGAGATAAGATCTCCCCCAAGGTATCCTCGACCATAGGAGATAAGATCTCCTCCGAGGGTCCGGGCCAATCTCGATTGCAGGAGATAAGATCTCCTCCAAGCGCCTGCATCAACGTCGGCTGCAGGTGATAAGATCTTCCCCGAGCGTCCGGACCAACCTCGACTGCAAGAGATAAGATCTCTTCCGAGCATCCGCAACAATCTCGACCACAGGAGATAAGATCTCCTCCGAGGGTTCGGGCCGATCTCGGCTGTAGGAGATAAGATCTTCCCTGAGCGCCCGCAGCAATCTCGACCATAAGAGATAAGATCTCCTCCGAGGCAACCTCGGTTGCAGGAGATAAGATCTCCTCCGAGGGTCCGGGCCAACCTCGACTGTAGGAGATAAGATCTCCTCCGAGGCAACCTCGGTTGCAGGAGATAAGATCTCTCCCAAGCGTTCACATCAACCTCGGTTGCAAAAGGTAAGATCTCCCCCGAGGATCCGGGCCAACCTCGACTGCAGGAGATAAGATCTCTCCTGCAGTCGAAATCCACCAACCAACGTCTGCTTTCTAAGAGCTACAGTCATTAAATCTCGACGAACGATCGCCATCAGTCTGCTGCAGGTGACAGCGATCCGCTATCAGGCAGCGATGGCTGTCACCATCAATCTATGACAGGCAGCGTTGCAGATGGCTTCTTTCTCCGTGACTGACCCCATCAGACCTCGAGCGGCCCACTATCAGACAGCTGCAGCTGTCACCATCAAGCTCCACTTATAAAAAAAATCCTCTAGATATGCTAACTCTAAGCTCTAAGCTCTCCTCTCCTTCTCTAAACTCTACCGAACTCATTCCAGAGCACTCCATATCTATTGGTTAGAAGATCTGACTTGATCATCGAAGGGTCCTGCCGAAGCCACCCCCACCGGCTCTGGACGAAACTTTATTTTGCAGATCACCGGCGGCGACCTCGTCCTCCTCCACTCCAGCTAGATCCAACGACAATTAGATTCTGCACCAACAGTTTATATTAATCCAAAGTATTTGTCTGAAAATTTTTTTAAGAAATTGCATGCTTAAGCTATTGACCCATTCTCCATCATTAGATAATTTGGACCTAATGCATATTTACTTGATTGATCTAATCATATGAAAACTAGTCTTGTTACCTCATCGAGGCATCTTTGAACCTCTTGCTTTGCCATCTAATATTCCTGCAAGTACTTCAATTCCTAAGATGCAATATTTTCTATAACAAAGAGATGAGATCAAAGCAATTTTGAATAATAATATTGTTTCTAATAGTGATTTGCATCGTTATCTTCCTCAAATACTTCTTCGTTAAATCATAAATTGCTCGAATAGTCCTGCAGTCATCATGACACTGCTCAGTGATGTAAGGGGAGCAGTTTCGGAGCTGTTAAAATAATTAACACTTAAGGGGATGTAGGAGAATGAGAAGTCGACAGGCTTGTCATCGTCCCAGCTGGCGAGGCAAATGCATCAAATTTCCACTGCATTGATATAAATGGACCATAAATAATCTGCTGTTCGAAAAAATTTATGTTCAGCGCTGCAAAGCTATACTTGCATGGTTAAACCAAGATACCCTCATGCTGCATGAGCTAATGGCATATCTCCAGATAAGCTCCCGGTACCAAGTAAATTAATTGTCCTTGTTGGTACTAAGCATGTGTTCATCTAGATAACAGTATCATCATAAACTCCCTCTAGAGCAACCAGACTTGGATTCAATGACTTTCCCTCTAGCTGGTAGATACTCAAAATATGTCAAGCCACCTGCCATAATGATGATGCCAAAGAACTTGTTGTGAGGCAATAAATTAATTAAGAAGATGTTGGCAAACCCATATGAAAAATAAGACTTTTGGACCTGTGGTGGTGCAATCTAGATTTTCTGTTTTGCATTCTGAAAGAAGAAACAGTTTCTTCTTCAAAATATCTGCAATTGAATTGTTAACTTTTTCTATCATTCTCTTCAAGTCATCTTCAGAAGTATGATATTTGTCACAAAACGAAGCAACAAGGTTCACGCCCTTGTCGGATCTCTTAACCGAAGCAAAGACGCAAACCACATACACCAGATCTAACATTATCATTCATGAAGCTAGAATCCATTGGAAGACGAAAACAGACAAGCTAGACCACTTTTATGGGCTCAAAGGATCATTACCAAGTGAAGGGAATGTTGGCCATAGGAAAATTTCGGAAGTGTTCGGCATGCTCACCAAGAGATACTCTTCTTACTTTCCTCCATGCTCTCACCAAGAAAAAGTATTTGCCATCGCTTGCCTCTCCGTGCTCTCACCAAGGGACATATCCTTCAGATTGCCAACTCAGATCACATGCACAAAGGAAAAGAAGAAGGCAAACAAGAAAGAAAAAGAAAGGAAACAGATCGAAGAAAAGAATAAGAAGAGACCTTGCGAAGATGACCGAATTGAGCTTCCATCTGTCTGCCGCCATGATCTGTACTCGAAGAAGTCCGCATCCATCGAACTAGCGCCCATCAATTCAAGCCGCTGACTTTCCAAAACTTAATCAATCTACCATCCAAAAACTTGGAGATTTCGGAGAGTGGAGCGAGGGGAGATATGCCATCGGAGAATCCCAACGAGTCTCGGACCAGATATCCCAGATGCTTCGCTCGATCCTCCCAATCCGCGGCTGGGAGACCGGGGGCAAGCGCCGGAGACGGCCTATATATCCGACAGTTATTTTGCCGCAGGAGACTCGAATCGGATCCTAATGGTAATGAGCCTAGGCTTGACCAATTCGAAAGCCCCTTGTTCCCTCCACTTTTCTCCTCTTCCTTTGTTTTCTATTTATTTTTTTATCTCCGGGTTTTTATATTGGGGAAAATTCCGGTTTAACGCGTGAAAGAGAGTCCTCTTCCAAATGGCAAATTTATTGCACGGCATCAATCGCTGGCGATGGCACCTCCGTTGGGTTGGGTCCTTTCTCACCAACTCTCCATTTAATCAAGATATCTTGGTAGGAGACGATATTTTACATCATGCCAGTAATGTAAGTTAGGTGATGTAATCATTTTATTTGATATTATAAAATTTTATTTAGTGATGAAGGTGATAGCATCAATGCATTGTACAATAATGTTAAAATATCATCACATAATAGCACATCACCGGATATTGGTGATATATTGAAGTTATTGTAGAATAAAAATATCTCTGATCGGTAAATTGAAGAGAAAAGAAAAACCACTTGTGTCTCTTTCTTTTCTGGCTTTTCATCCTCGATAACATCCTCTATTGAAGATGTCTATTTTATCTTAATCGGTAAGTATAGTAAAATAGCATAGATGCCTTTTACTTATCTACTAGAAGTCTATTTTATTTTTATTCACTGATTTAGTTAAATCATATGAATGCCTTTTATTTATTTATTGGATACTTATTTTATTTTTATATGCTAGTATGGTTAATTAGTATGGATGGATCATACTAAATTCTTCGTGCTTTTTTTTTTCATTTTATTTTGATGGGCTAAATTATTCCTAACAGACAGCCTTGATATTGATCGTCAAAATTGGCTAAGCCTGATTATATATAATATTATTATAATATTATTTTAATAGCCTAATCAAAATAAATATCCATAATTATAATAATAATAATAACTTTAATAATAATAATAATTATTATTATTATTATTATTATTATTATTATTATTATCATCATCATCATCATCATCATCATCATCATTACTACTATTATTACTATTACATGTTTTTTGAGGAGTCATGAACGAAAAATATTTAATCAAGTTATAAAATAATTATTACATACTAAAGTGTAAGATTATTTATGATATTTTATACATTATCGTTATTACTATTTGGTAATATACTAAATATATTGAAGTTCTATTATTAGTGATATTTTAGTGATATGCCAAATATAGTAATCACATATTATCCCAGTATTTGCACATCACTCTAGTGCTCACAGCACCAATGATATATCAAATGGCACCCTAAGGATTATCATGGATTTCTCCAACCTCCTTTTATATAAAAGATTTTGGACTCCCTTTATCGTTAGGGACTAAAAAGCATATAGCATATCCTGAATTTTTCAAAGCTAAAGATCGGTCGCTCCAAAGAAGGAGAGGATGCGAAGACGAAGCTAAGAAGTAAAGAAAAAGATTTTATTTTTGTACCAAAGGTAGGTCCCTGGAAGGTATTCTCCCAAAGGCGGACACATTGATTAGATTGAATTGAATAAAGAAAAGAGGGTGCTCAACCGAAAAAACGTCGAACCATGGAAGACAACTCCTTTCGGTTGAAGTGGCAACATTGCAATATACCTTTTATTCCAACTTCCAAGCCATTGATCCAGTTGATGATTGTTTTCTCATTTTGAATCTCCATGACTGGCTAACTAGAACTTGATTTTGATGAGTGTGTATCGCGGTGGACCATCACTGAAATAAGTATGTGGTTAACGGAATCCATATTTGCAAATGATTGTATCACAGTGGACCATCACTAAGATGAGTATGTGGCAAATGGAACCCATATTTGCAAGTTCGGTGATCGATTTTACTATGTTTACAAGTCACTCCCATATTTGCAAGTTCGATGATCGATTTTACTATGTTTGTTAGTTCAGTGACCAATGGCATACACCAACATGGCCATGCACACCATACATATTTCTCTCTCGGATAATTCTTTCTACACCACCTGCAGTGTAAAAATTCAAACGTAGAGCACACCATCTCTTTCGATTGGACCACCTGGAGTCCTCCTGGCGTGACGCGATGCCATTCGCTTTTCCACAAGCGGCGTCATCATGCTCTATTTTGTAATTGATCCCTATCTTTTTATAAATATAAAAAGTCACTTTTACCCCCATTGTTTGCCAAAGAAAAGAGGTCAAAATTTGGTTCAAATTTCATCATCTTCTCTCCCAAAATGCCTTTTCATTTTTCTCTACTCCAGCGATCAGCATTTTTCTCATTTTTTTTGGAAAAGTGGAGCATATCGACCAGACCGCCTCTGCGGTGAGCATTTTGACATACTACAAGAGGTATTCTATTAACATCAGAGAACATTGTCAGATTATGACCCCTAAAAAATTTAAATTTAGAAAGCGTTAAGACGAAGGCAACGAAGAAGAGAACATGATCAAAGAAAGTACAGTAATGGTTGTTTACAAGGAAGAGGATGACCGTACAACCTTCGAGAGATATGAAATAGATGAAATAGAAGAAGGTAAACTGCTTTTAAGGTTTAGGCCTTTAGGGCACTCCTTCGGAATGGTTTAAGGCATCCATTAAAGATTTTTTACTTTCTTGATTCATTCCAGAGCAGTTTACTTTCAGGTTTTACAAATATTTGACTCACAGGCAAAAATTATGACATCCTATAGTAATACGTGTCACGCTGAATGAAGTTTATGACATCATGTATCAAAATCATAAATTTTGCCAATCTAAAACTATCTTCGAAAGACGTTTTACCTACAAGATGTAATAATATTAATATAGAATCTCATAAATCTGAATCAAGATGTTGTAAAAATATCAAAAATTTTACTTAGAATGTATTTTACCTACATAATATTATAAAACTAATCTTTAATATCATAATTTTGATCTAAAATATCATAATTTCATTAAAACTATCTTTGGATTGTGTTTTACCAATGAAATGGCATAATATTAACATAGAATATCATAAATTTAAACTAGGATATCCTAAAAAATTTAAAAATTATAATTGAGAGGTATTTTACCTACAAGTTATCATAATACTGATCTATAATATCATAATTTTGACTTACACTACTATAAAAAGGAGCTATGACAGCACATACTATGGCATCGATTTTCGAAACTACTGTAATAGAGTTTATGGCAGCGGTTCTAAAGAACCGTTATAATAGGTCCGACCTATGGTAGCGGTTATAATGAACCGCTGCCATAGGTCAACCTATAGCAGTGGTTATAAAGAATCATGACCATAGGTTCGATCTATGACAGCGATTCATTGAAACCACTGCCATAGGTCGGACCTATTGCAGCAGTTCTTTAAAACCGCTGTCATATCTTTTTTTGATATTTTACTCTAAATATTATATAATTTTAAAATTTAATGTCCATCTTCATCATTCATTATCTAAATAATTATCATTAGAGTATCATCACAAAAGATCGCCTCAATCCGATGGCCTTAGTTTCATCGATCAAAAAAAATTGATTTCGACGATCACGAACAACGACATGATAATCTGATAGATGAAGATCTTCGATCTATCTAAAAACCTGAAATGATGATCTCGATGATATTTGTAGCATACTATCAAAGTTTCACTTCAATCGGATATCGTTATCATGGTCAATTTAGTATGGAATGACTTCGACCGTGAAATGAGAAACAAATGATCAAAAGGCCAAACGACGTTCAATTATGAGATAATTTTTTCATAAATGATCTTGACTACTACTTTAATTATTTTTATGGTGGTGATTATAAAATTTAACTCATGAATCTATGAATGATCCAAAACTATACGTCGCTTAATAATCATTCTTAAACTCTGTTGATAGTTATGCTCGTGCTTTTGTAATATTTGCTTAACATAAATAGTTTATATAAAAATAATTAAAATTTTATGATCATCATCATATTAAATTATTAAAATTATAGCAAAGATCATTTAACTAAAAAATTATCTTGTAATCGATCATTGTTTGGCCCTTTGATCGCTTGTTTCTAATTTAACGGCTGAAATCATTTCGTACTAAAATGATCATGATAACGATATCCGATTGAAGTAAAACTTTGATAATATGCTAAAAATATCATTGAGATCATCATTATAGATTTTTGGATCGATCGAAGGTCTCCATCTATTATATCATCGCATCGTCGTTTGTGATTATTAAAATCAAATTTTTCTGATCGATGAAGCTAGAGCTATCGTATTAAGGCAATCTTTTGTGACGACACTCTAATAATAATTATTTAGATAATGAAAGGTAAAGATAGATATTAAATTTTAAAATTATATAATATTTAGAGTAGAAATTAATTTCTAATCTATGGCAGTGGTTACTTAAACATTACTATAGGTCTATGGCAACGGTTCGAAAATTGCTGCCGTAGACCTATAGCAACGGTTTAGAAACCGCTACCATAGGTTAGATTAAAATTTATCCCAAATCAATTTTCTTTCGTGTGCTTTATCTCTTTTTCTCTCCCTCCCTGCTCTCCGCCGCCGCTGAGACCCCACCCCTCTCCTTCCCTAGTTGGCATTGCCCCTTCTTCCACCCTCGATCACCCCCATCTCTCAGTGCCCCCCTCCTCCCCGCTCGCCCTCCCATCCCTGGCCGCCCTCTACTCTCAACCCCTCCCCACCCCTCTCTGGTCGTTCCCCCAACCCCTACCACCCCCACCTCCCGGGCGACCCCTCTCAGTCACCGCGCACCCCTCCCCTGCCCCACCATCCCGACCTCTCAGGCCACCCCTCCTCGTCACCGTGCACCCCCCCACCTCCATCCTCGATCGCCCCTGCCTCTCGATGTCCCCCATCCCTCCCCGCTCAACCCCCCAACTCCTGCCACTCTCACCCCCTGGGCGCCCCCCCTCCCCAGCCTCCCCATCATGATGCCCCCTAGGCCGCCTCTTCCTCTCTCTCCCCTCTTTCTATCTCTTTCCTCTTTCTCTTTCTCTCTTTTCTCTCTCTATCTTACTATCTTACTTTTGTTTCGCAGGTTACCTCTTGCGTTGTTGTCTTTCTCTAGCATCGTCGTCGGCAATCCTCGGAGCTTTCGATGCAACCCCCTCTTCTTAGCCATAGGTATAATTTTTTTTAATTTTATAGTATTATTTATTAATCACTTATAATATTTATAATAATTTTTAAAATATTTATAATAAATATTATAAATATTATAATTTTCTACATGTCGTAGGTTCTGGGTCGTGCTGTGGTGGTAGGTCTGGATCGTACCATATCGACGATCGTGGACAGCTCTTAAGCCATACCGACCAATAAGAAAATCATTGTCGGTGGGTTCTGGGTCGTGTCAACGGTCATGAGCTGTACCGACTACTAAGAGAACCCTCACCCCCACCAACGGATTTTGGGCCTTACCCTCAGTCATAGGTCATGCCGATCAATAAGAAAATCATTATCAATGGATTTTGGACCGTGTCGATGGTTGTGAGCCATGCCAGCCACTAAGAGAATCCTCACCCCCATCGACGAGTTTTGGGCCATGCCCACGGTCGAAGGCCATGCCGATCGGTAAGAAAATCATTATCGACGGGTTCTAAGCCATGTCGATGGTCGTGAGCTGTGTCGATCGCTAAAAGAACCCTCACCTCTACCGACAAGTTTCGGGCCATGCCCACGGTCGTAGGCCATGTTGGTTGCTAAGAGAACCCCCGGCCACTAATAGAAAGTGAATTATTTGTTGATCATCCTTAATTATTTATGGATGTAATTTATGTTGTAGAATTTATTGCATAACATTTTTGGATATTTATATCTTGTTGCTTTTGTTTATTTCATTGCATAATGATAGACCCATCAATTGATTAGTATACATAATCTCCGACATCCATACATTTATATGTAATTATATAAATTAAAGAATTATGTATAATGATTAATTGATTATCCAATTTGAATAGTTTAAAAATTATAAATAATTCTATAGGTAATTATAGTTATCAAATGGTATGCTAAGAATTTCGAATAAAATTTTGGATAATATTTCTCTTTTGTTCTTCCTACACAAAACAACTAAGAAAAAATACTGCTAAAATTTTATTCGATCCTTATTCCATATCGTTTGATTATTGTAATGAACATATAGAATTAATACAATTTTTGAATGGGATAGGATCTATCTTTATCTATTAGTTGATGATAGGATGTATTTATTGCATATCTAAAAATGATATTTAATGTGAGTTCCATACATGATATTTATTTCAATCCCTATTTATGATGCATTATTTATTTATAATGCATTAGTATATAATTTAAATTTCACACATGATTTAATTGCAGTATCATTATTTTTAAAATGAAAAAGGGATGGATGAAGTTTAGTAGGCTCTCGTCAGAATATGAGGCTGGATTTCAAAAATTTCTTGATTTTGCTATAGAAAAATTTGGAGACCATGGACTGATCTAATGTTCTTGTAAAAAGTGTATGGATGGGCCATGACTATTTTGTCAAGATGTCAATGATCACCTCACTATTTATGGCTTTAAAATTAGTTATGAAATTTATTGAGACCAATATGGTGAGGATAGGCTGCAAGAAGGCAATCAACATGATGGAAGAGTGGAATAAATGGTTCATGATATTTTTTCGTTTGTTGGCCACAATGATGGTGCATCTACGTCTATGCCTGATCCTGTGGTTGGTGGAAGAACAAACAATGAGGATGTAGAGAAGGTCCGTAAGTTAATGGAGGATGCTAATATTTCGTTGTATCCTGGATATGAAAAGATGGCAAAGCTGGAGTTCTTAATCCGGTTGCATCATGTGAAATGCTTCAATGGATTCAGTAATAATGGAGTGAACTACATACTAGAACTTTTGAGAGACATTCTTTCGAATGATGCACAAATTTTAAAGAATAATTATAATGCATCAAAGATTATTGAACAGTTGGACTTTACTTATACCAAGATACATGTATGTCCCAATGATTGCATGCTCTATTGGGAGGGGGATGTCAACCAAAAAAAGTGCACAAGGTGCAGTGTATCAAGATGGAAATAGAATAAAGATGACATATTGACTCGTGTACCTTAAAAGTTGATATGGTACTTTTTTTGATTCCAAGATTATAAAAGTTGTTTATATCAGCAAAGACATTGAAGGACATAAGATGACATGAAGAGGATCGAATAAAAGATGATGTATTGAGACATCCAGTTGATGGAGAGACATAGTAGAAGTCTAATGAATTACATCTTGACTTCGCATAAGAGATACGTAATGTGAGATTGAGCTTGTCGTGCAATGGTTTCAATCCATTCAAACATATGAATATCGTCTATAGTATATGGCCAGTATTTGTTTATATTTACAATCTTCCATCGTAGATGTGTATGAAAAAATTCTTTGCTTTCATGACAGTGCTCATCCCTGGATCGATGGAGGTAGGTAATGACATTGATGTTTATTTGCAGCCCCTTATTATCGAGCTGAAATAGTTATGGAACATTCAAGATGTTCCAACTTTTGATGCTTTGCTGAATGAGTCATTCTCCATGCGCGCAGCACTTTTATGGACAATAAATAACTTTCCAGCTTATGCCCTAATATCGGGTTGGAGCACCAAAGGTGAGTTAGCATGCTCGATTTGTGAAAAAAATTTGATCTAGAAGATTGACACATCGGAAGAGCTTTAGCTCTATGGGGCATCGATATTTTCTCCATCAAAACTATTCATATAGAAGAGATGCACGCTCATTCGATGGCACTGTTGAAAAAGATGAGGTGCCTAGCCGAATGTCTGGGAGTGATGTACTGAGAGAGTTGGATGGTCTCGATGTTGAATTTGAAAAAGATGATCCAATTGGTGGTAAGAAGAAGAAGCGTCGATCAAAGAAAGATAACACGTACTTTAATTGAAGAAAAAAGAGCATCTTCTTTGACTTACCATATTAGGAGACAAACTTATTACGCCACTGCTTAGATGTAAAACATATTGAAAAGAATATGTGTGAGCTCTTATTAACAACAATCTTGAATATCAAAGATAAGATCAAGGATGACTTAAATTCTCGATTTGACTTGAAAGAACTAGGTATTAGGAGACCACTCCATTTGGAGCCGGTAGGAAGAGAACAGTGGAGGCTCCCTCAAGCATGCTATGTTATGAATGCCTTCGAACGGTTCATATTTCTTCATGTGTTGGAGAACATAAAGATCCCAGATGAATACTCAAGCAACATATCAAAGCATGTGAGTATTAAGGATGTCAAACTTAGAGGATTAAAAACTCATGATTATCATGTGCTGATGTAGGAATTGATCCAATAGCTATTCACCGCATGTTACTAAAAACTATTAGAATTGCTGTTATTCATCTTTACAAGTTTTATAGAGATATTTGTGCAAAGAGGTTGCTTAAGAAAGATTTAAAAAAAATGAAGGCAAGGGTGGTGACTATATTATGTGATATGTAGAAGATATTTTCATCATTATTTTTCATAGTTATGATGCATCTCACCATGCACCTTACGAAAAAAGTTGTACTTGGAGGCCTAGTGTTCTGCCGATGAATGTATCCTATTGAGAAGAATATTCAAACTCTAAAATTTTATGTAAGAAATATGAATCGTCTGGAGGAATCCATAATAAAAGGTTATTGGAGTCAAGAGTATATGAATTTTTATACTATATACTTAAACAAGCTCGAGACATATCGTAATCCGCCAACGAGAAATCAAGATGATCAGTATGAGCCAATTGAGCCTATATTTGAGTCCATTCCATAGCCAAGAGGACTTTCCACTTCATATCATCTCACTAATTTAAGCATTGAGGAAAGAAATAAGATGCACCACTACGTGCTCTTCAATTATGATGTCATTTAGCCGTACATAATGTGAGTCACTCGGTCTTATTTATTTTATAATAATTAGAAGAAAATATTCAATTATACCTAAATTTGTTCTTTGTACATGCAGCAAATACAAAAAGCTCATAAGAGTAAAATATGATGCTCTAAGTATACGAAAGAGAAAAAATGCACAGCAAAAATTTTTTTGAATGATTCAAAGTTCATGTAAGCAATTATATATTCTTGCCTTGTGCAACTTATTTAAATATGTTTACTAACTAGATGTCATCTCTTTAATTAGGTGTGGAGATTACCACTCGATGATGTAAGCCCTGAAGTGCGTGCTCTTTCAATAAACTGATCCATTATTATAGCTAACGAGAGAGGGGGTGATGCCCAGCCATAGCGAGATCTTTCGATCCAATCGTACGGACAAAAAGGATAGATCAATGAACATCGCGATCGAAAGAATTTTTGTAAGTAATAAATATATTAGTATATGTGATCAATATTATAGCATTTCTTATAAAATTTTATTTAAATTTATAATTACAGGAGCAATTAGATGCACTCGCTTGCGAGGGCCCGAACACCTCTGGCTCCTATGATTATCTATCTCAGTCTTGGGGCCTAAGCACTCTGAAAGGATCTGATGCAGGCTCGAATATATATCGATGAGCTACTAGTCTGAGGTAAGCATCTCTTCACATACTTTCGGTATCGTCAGTCAGGAGCAGTTTGAGGAGGTATTAGCATGAGCAGATCAGGTTATGATGTGGGCTGCTCATGCTGAGGAGTGCACATCTCATCTAGAGGGCATCCTAAGTGTCATGCTGATGAGGCTCAACTCGTATTTTCGAGCAGACTTTACGAGCCTTGAGGACATGTTGGCCAACATTCTAGCTCTAGCTCCTATAGCTCCAGCTTCTCCAGCTCCGACTCCAACTCCTCCAGCTCGTGCTCCATCTCTCGGTGACTACAATGATGATGTAGATTTAGGAGACTTTTATTGTATTTTTTAAAAAAAATATTATAATAAATTTTATTCAATAATAAAATTAGAGCATTTCAGACATATTCTTATATTTATAATATTTACTTATATTTTTACTATATTATATATATATATATTTATATTTATCAGGTAAAATATATAAAAAATTTATAATTTTATATTTTTTTATTATTCAAAAGCTACAACAGCGATTGCAAAATCGCTGCCATAGACGTGTCAAGCAAGGTCGTAAGTCACATGCCAACCGCTATATTACACCTATGGCAGTGATTTGAAAATCGCTGTCATACCTCATGTCTATGGCAGCAATTCAAAAATCGCTGACATAGTTAGGTCTATCGTAGCAGTTCAAAAACTACTGTAATATCTCAAATCTATGGCAGTGGTTTGAAAATCGCTGCCATATCTCAGATCTATGATAGCGATTTTTTATGCTACGACAGCGGTTACGAACCGCTGCCATAGCTCTATTCTGTAGTAGTGTTGTAATATCATAATATTATTAAAAATACTTTTGGAAAGTATTTTACCAATAGGATGTCATTATTTTAACCCACCATACTATACTTTTGACTAAGAATATTATAATTCTGCGTTCGAAATATTCTTGTGCCAAGATGTCATAATTTCAATCCTTCATATCATATTTTGATACAGAATATTATAATTCTACATTCGTTGACGTATTCTATATCAGGATATCATAATTTTGATTCTTAATGTCATAATTATGATATTAAATATCATAATTCTATTTTTGAGGATGTTTCTATATAAGAATATCATAATTTTGATATTATTATGACATTCTATATCAAAAGGATGATATTTTAGATGAACTTATGATATCATGTTGGTAAAACACCTTTGTAAGTCATTCTTAAAAAAAATTATAACATTCTATTTCAAAATTATGATATTCTAGGTTAAAATTAGATATTATAATGACATCATGCTCGAAATTATGATATTTTAGATAAAAATTATGATATCATGTAGTCAAAATAATTTTTGAATATTATTTTTGATATTATTATGATATTCTATGTCAAAGTTATGATATTTTACTTAGAATTATGATATGTTAGTTAAAATCATAATATCGTGTTGGCAAAATATCTCTATAAAATATTATTTAATAAAAATAATAACATCTTGTGTCAAAATTATAACATTGTAGGTTAAAATTATGACTTTTTTTATGTAAAATTCTTTTGAAAGAAAAGTTTAGATATTAATATGATATTCTATGTAAAAATTTTATGTAAAAATTATGATAATCTCATAAATCTGACATGATATCATAAAAATGATAAAAATTTTATTTGGAACGTATTTTACCTATAAAATGATATATTAATACTAATCTTTAATGTCATAATTTTGATCTATGATATCATAATATCATCAAAACTATCTTTTGATTTTGTTTTATCAAAAAGATGGTATAATGTTAACATAAAATATCATAAATTTGAATCAAGATATTATAAAAAATTCAAAAATTATACTTAGAATGTATTTTACCTATAAGTTATCATAATACTAACCTACAATATCATAATTTTGATCTATGATATCATAATATTGTTAAAAATACTTTCGAAAGGTGTTTTACCAATAGGATGTCATCATGTTAAACTACAATATTACACTTTTGACTCAGAATATTATAATTCTACATTCAAAAATATTTTTATGCAAAGATATCATAATTTTGATTCTTAATATTATAATTTTGATACAGAATATTATAATTCTACGTTCGATAACATATTCTGTGCCAAGATATCATAATTTTGATTCTTAATATCATAATTCTACTATTATGGATATTTCTATGCTAAGATGTCATAATTTTGATATTATTATGACATTCTATGTCAAAAAGATGACATTAATGTTAAAATTATAATATTAAATTTGCAAGACAACTGCTGGAGATTGATCATCAAAATATTAAGACATCTTATGTTCAAATTATGATATTGCATGTTTAAATTATGATATTATTGACAATATTATATCCCAAAATTAATATATTGATAATATTACGACATCCTATTTCTTTGAATGACATGTTGTTTATAACTTTGAGTTCTTATTATTGATAATCCTATTCTTTCTTGCAGTGTCAAGTCAAATTTTCTCTCTGGTATTTCGATGAAGGACTCCCATTTTTAAAAATTCCTATAAACCTGGAGTTTATATTCAAAATAATCAAAATATTGGCTTTTCTTATGTGCACGTAAAGCTCATTCGGAAGACTTCATTCGGTGCATTTTTTGACATGGAGCCCTTTGTTGTAGATGGGGTACTCCTCTCGGACATTATAAAATGTCACATTGGAGGAGATCAATTCATTATTGCAGAAAAAGTAATAACATTCAATATGGAGGAAGTGGCACTAATTGTCGGACTTCTATGTCACATGATGAAAGTCACAATCGTCAGAACACATTCAAAGAAGAAGGAAAGGCTGTTCGAAAGATTTGGAAAGAGTTTAAATCTGTAATATAAAGGATTGGAGTCTTTGATTGGTCAACTAAAATCATCGAATAGAAAGGAGGATATTGAAGATATCATCGCTTTGGATAGCATACTTGCACTTTTCTTGGCTCCCAAGTCAAACCAGACTTGTCCAAGAGATATGATCCCATTTTTATATGACTTGTCTCAATTAAAATTTTTTGCATGGGCTGTTTCATCAAGAACTTAGCAATTGACATCCTCCTAAAGAATGCTGACTACCTACAGTCAGGAAAATCATGCAAAGTAAAGAAGGTTGACAAAGAAAGAAGGCAGCCCACCTTTTTTGGTTGTTCGGCAACCCTCATGGTAAAGTTAAATCATTTTATTTTTAGAGTGCAATCTTATTTTTTTTAAAAAAAATTCTTCTATAGTTTGTTTTGTTAAAATGCTTATGTGTAGGTATGATTTTTGGAGCACACAAATATCGGAGCTCCATCTAATCCTTCAATATTTTCAAGGTTGTTTAGGTAGCATCACTATAAGAAAAAGAGCCACAATCAAAATTTTGACAACGTCCATCCCCCTGAGGTAAACTGACAATAATAAACTATCACAAAATATCATAGGATGTCTTATATTTTTTAGTCTATCAAATGATATTTTTTTGAATATATTTTTTGATATTATTACTATATTCTATATCCAAATGATGATATTTTAGGTAAAATTATGATATCGTGATGGCAAAACACCAATGAAAGTCTTTCTTTATAAAAATTAATATGACATTCTATGTCAAAATTATGATATTTCTTCATACAAAAATCTTACGGAAGAATATTTTTGATATTATTATGATATCATGTGTTAAAATTATGATATTTTATGTAAAAATTATGATATTCAGTAGTAAAATTACTTTCAGAACATGTTTTTTGATATTATTATGATATTTTATATCAAAATGATGATATTTTAATAAAATTATGATATCGTGTTGGCAAAACATCTCTGAAAGTTATTTTTAATAAAATTTATGACATCCTATATTAAAATTATAACACTTATGGTTAAAATTATTACTTACTTTATCCAAAATTCTTTTGAAAGAAGGAGTATGACATTACTATGATATTCTATGTTAAAATTATAATATTTCATGTAAAAGTTATGACATCTAAAATTATCTTCAAATTATTTTTTTGACATTATCATAACATTCTATGTCAAAACATCTTCGAAAGATTTTATTATGATATTTTAGATGAAATTATAATATTTCAGATAAAACACATCCAGAATATATTCTTTAAAATTATGATATTTTCTAATTTTTACTTCTTTTATATTATCAGATCGAAGATGCTATTCGACCTGCCCCGCAGGAGCACTGGCTTCTTAGTTTTGTTGAAGAAAAAAAAGCACTCATAGTACTGATGAAGCAAAATTAGAAAAGCCTATTCTGGTTAGCTGTGCCATGTATGCATAGCTAAGGATTGAAATTGAGGAGCTTAGAGAAAAGATTTTCATACATAATAAGCTACTAAATTTTTTGATCAAAAAAGGGGTCAAGGATAAAAAGTGGGAAGAGAAAGAAAAAAAGAGGGTTGAAGAGGAGAAAGATGATGAAGATATGACGACGAAGAGGAACAGGAGGAGGAAAAGAAAAGTTTCAGAAAGAAAAAGGGAAAGGAAGAGGAGGAGAAGAAGAGGAAGAAAGAGGAGGAAGAAAGAAAAAAAAATGGAGAAGGACAAAAAGAAGAAGGAAGAGGAAGAAAGAAAAATTGAGGAGGAGAATAGGAAGAAGGAGGGAGAAAAAGGAGGAGGAGCAGAAGAAGAAGAAGAAGAAGAAGAAGAAGAAGAAGAAGAAGAAGAAGAAGAAGAAGAAGATGGAGGAGGAAAGAAAAAAGAAGGGGATGGATAAGAAGAAAGAGGAGGAGGAGGAGAAGTAGAGGGAGGAGCGAGAAAGAAAACGGAAGGAGGAAGAGGTGAAGAAGGTGCAAGAGGAGAAGAAGAAGAGGAAGAAAGAAAAAGGAAGGAGGAGAAGAAGGTGGAAGAGGAGGAGGAGAGGGAGAAAGAAAGAAAAATGGAGGAGAAGAAGGTAATGGAGGAGAAGAAGAGGAAGGAGGAAGAAAGAAAAAGAAAGGAGAAAAAGGTGGAGGCAGAGAAGGAGGAGAAAAATAACATAGAGGGTGATAAGGAGGGGGTGAAAAGAAGAGGAAGTGCGATGATGAGAGGAAGAGAAAGGAGAAGAATAAGAAGACTAATATTAGAGATAAGCCAAAGATACTAACATATTTACTCGAGATGAGCATAAAAAAGGAACATCGGATGTGCAAGATCTTTCATCTGATAGAAGATCTAAATTATGATGTCTGTGTGCCAACAAAAAAGACTAAGACAGTCCCCAAATCCAAAGAAGTACCAATTCTGGATCTCTCAAATATAAAAGAACAATGAAATTAAAAAAAAAAGATAGACATACATTCTTTTTTTATCAATATTATGAGATATTCATACTACATTATATTTTTTAATCTGATTTTTTAACACAGGAATTTATTGAGCATTCACGAGAGTATCAAGGCAAAGGCTCATTGTCTGAGGAGGATGATGCCATCATCAAAATATTCTTATCTGAAAGAATTACCTCTTAAGTGATTTATGACATCTATGACATCCTATATAACATAGTATCTACTGTTGATTTATGATATCCTTATATTTTTTATTACAGTGAGGTAGTTTTCAACAATGTTGAAGAAGGCAGCATTACGCGGTCCAATATTTATGACCTCCTATTTGCAAGAATGATAATCGATAATGTAAGGATTCTCTTTTTAGATCTCAATTCTCATTCTTTGTTCTACACATCACGTATATTTGTGTGGCTTCTAATTTTTTTGCATCATAATATAATGCTTTGCATGAACAGATAATTGATGCTGAGCAGGACTTTCTTCACAAAAAATGAAGTAAATGATCATATTTGTACCACTAGTGCATCTTTGTCCTCATAATGATAGTCGGTATATGCATTCAATCGATAGCATCACATCATGAGCTAGCTGGCACGGCGAAAGAATTTATTTTCAGTGGAGTTAGTGATGACGAGAAGAACGAATTTAGGCTCCTGTTCAGCATCATCAACATAGAAAATGTCAACTAGCACTTGATGGTTATGAATATGAAACACAAAAAAATTATTCATCTAAACTCCATCAAACACAGTGCCAAGTATAAGGCTAATGCCAGGAAGTGGCATAAGATCCTAAGAGCCATGTTTCACATATATTTTGACAATACAAAAGTGAGTGAATGGAATATAGAAGCAGATAAAGTTTACCCTTCCCAGCCTTTGGGATCTCTAGATTATGGTCTATATTGCTTAAAGTATATAGACTTTCTCGCTTGCATAGATAGATCAGATAAATAAGACTCCACACAAGTTGACATCCTTCAATACTGAAGAAAACTTATGGTGAAAATAATAAAGAAAGGGCTCGAACAGAGAGTGGCTACTGTCATCGATAAAGTTAGAGCCGTTTGATAGAATAAATTCAATTTCTATCTTCAAATATATTTTGCTGATTTATAGTTTAAATTATCAATGAAAGAGAGTGAATTTTTTGTATGACATTGAATTTATTATTTAAGAGAGTCAATTCTTTGTATGACACTGAATATCCGATGACTCAAACTATCCATGAGTAGAAAACAATAAATTCTACTTCAAAATATAATTTTTTTAACATTTTTTGTGTAATCATATTTTGTTAACACTGAATACAGGTAATCACAATGTTATTTATTATCTTGACTACAGAATGTTAGTATTTGAAAATATGATGTCAAAATTATGACATCAAAAATTAAAATTATGATATTATATGTTAAATTTATGACATCCTGGTATGACAGTATCAGAATTATGCTATTTTGTATCAAAATTATGATATTCCAGTTAAATTTATGACATCATGGCATGGTGGACACATCTTTATGACATTTTGGTCAAAATTATGGCAATATAGGTTAAAATTATGGCATCTAGTCATTGTTAACATCCATGAATGAAGGATTATGATAACTTAGTTAAAAATTATGATATTATATGTTAAATTTATGATATCCTAAAAGAGTGAATATCCCTGAATGCAGAATTATGATATTATGTGTCAAAGTTATAAGATTCTGATATAGAAAAAGTCATAGAAAGCAGAATTATGACATCTTGTATCAAAATTATGATATCGAAGGTCAAAATTAAGACACCCAATGATGGAAACATCTCCTAATATAGAATTATAACATCGTATATCAAAATTATGATATTAAAGATCAAAATTATGACATTTTGTAAGAAGAAACATCAATGATTCAAGAATTATGATATCTTGTATCAAAATTATAACATCAAAGGTTAAAATTAAAACACATGATGATGAAAATATCTCCTGATGCATAATTATGATATCGTATATTAAAATTATGATATTAAAGATCAAAATTATAACATCCCGTAAGAGAAAACATCAATGATTCAAAAATTATGATATTCTGTATCAAAATTAAGACATACGATGATGAAAACATCTCATGATGTAGAATTATAATATCGCGTATCAAAATTATGATATTAAGGATCAAAATTATAACATCATGTAAGAAAAAATATCAACAATTCTAGAATTATAATATTCTATGTTAAAATTATGATTTTAAGCATCAAAATGATGACATCTTATAAGAAAAAATATCATCCAATGTGGAATTATGATATCCTATTTCAAAATTATGATATTAAATGTCAAAATTAAGACAACCATTGATGAAAATATTTCATAAAGTAGAATTATGACATCATGTGTCAAAATTATAATATTAAAGATAAAAAATATGACATCCCGTAAGAGGAAACATCACCAGATGTAGAATTATGATATCTATGTGAAATTATAATTTTAAGAGTCAATATTATGATATTAAAGGACAAAATTAAGACATCCAATGATAGAAACATCTCCTGGCATTTTGTCATCAGCTTTCTTCAACTTCTTTTTGACTCCACTTTTAATTCTCCTCTCTCTTGACCGCTCCTTTGTGGTCATATTAATCAGATCTCAGATAGAAAGCTCTGAATGAGACTGTACTGAATAATTAGTATCTACTGCTCTTCTGAATAATGGAGTCAGATCAGTCATCATTAGGTTAAAAATATCTTTAGACATAGAGACAACCTCCACAAGCTTCATCATCCGATGAGTCATCAAAGCATATCTATATCAGAGTGATAATTATGACAGGATATCAAAATGCTGAAATAGGTTATTGTAATTATAGTTATGACATCATAATTCAATTATAGGATGAGGTACCTAGATTTTTTTGTGCTTTCATCATAGAATTGAAACTAACTTTGGAAGGCCTTTTACCAACAGGATGTCATAGGTTTAACCTACGATGTCATAATTTTGATCTAAGACGTCATAAAAAAGATAGAATCGATATCTAGAAGATATTTTATTCATTATATTAACATAAAATATCATAATCTTAAGATAGGATGTCCTAACATTATCGAAACTATCTTTGGAAGGCCTTTTATCAAAAAGATGTCATAATTTTGACCTATGATGTCATAATTTTGATCTAGGATATTATAAAAAAGTTAGAATCAAAATCTAAAAGATATTTTATTTATTAAATTAATAAAAATATCATAATCTTGATGTAGGATATCCTAACATTATTAAAACAACCATCGAAAGGTTTTTTACCAAAAAGATGTCATAATTTTGATCTATGATAACATAATTTCAATCTAAGATATCATAAAAACATCAAAACTGACATCTAAGAGTAGTTTTGTTCGTTATATTAACATAAAATATCATAATCTTGATATAGAATATTTTTACATTATTGAAACTACTATAATGAGGCCTTTTACTGATAGGATATTATAATTTTAATCTATGATATTATAATTTTGATCTAGGATATCACAAAAAAGACATAACCGACACTGGAGAGGTATTCTATTCATTATATTAATATAAATTATCATAATCTTGACACAAGATGTTCTAATATTATCAAAACTATCTTTGGAAGGTCTTTTACTAATAGGATGTCATAATTTTGACCTACGATATCATAATTTTGATCTAAAATATCATAAAACTATCAAAATTAATATCTAGGAATTGTTTTATTCATTAAATTAATATAAAATATGATAATTTTGACGTAGGATATCCTAACATTATTGAAACTATCTTTGGAAGATATTTTATCAATTAGATGTCATAATTTTGACCTATGATATCATAATTTCAATCTAAGATGTCATAAAAAAGATAGAACCAACATCTGAGAGAAGTTTTATTTATTATATTAATATAAAATATCATAATCTTGACATGAGATATCCTAACATTGTTGAAACTACCTTCGAAAGATCTTTTACCAATAAGATATCATAATTTTGATCTACAATATCATAATTTCAACCTAAGATATCATAAAAATATTAAAACCAACACCTGAAAGTTATTTTATTCATTAAATTAATATGAAATATCATAATCTTGATGTAGAATATTCTAACATTATCGAAACTACCTTTCAAAGGTTTTTTACCAATAGGATGTCATAATTTTGACCTACGATGTCATAATTTTGATCTAGAATATCATAAAAATATCAGAATTGATATCTGAGAAATATTTTATTTATTAAATTAATATAAAATATCATAATCTTAATGTATGATGTATTAACATTGTTGAAACTACCTTCGAAAAGTCTTTTACCAATATGATGTCATAATTTTGACCTACGAATCATAATTTTGATCTAGAATATTATAAAAAAAGATAAAACCGATATCTAAGAGTTTTATTCGTTACATTGATATAAAATGTCATAATCTTGACATAGGATATCCTAACATTATTGGAACTATCTTTTGAGAGGCCTTTCACTAACAAAATATTATAATTTTGATATACGATGTCATAATTTCGACCTAGGATGTCATAAAACTATCAGAACCGATACCTGCATGTAGTTTTATTCATTAAGTTAATATAAAATATCATAATCTTGATGCAAGATATCCTAACATTATCGAAACTACCTTCAGGAGGCCTTTTACCAACAAGATGTCATAGTTTTAATCTACAATCGATGTCATAATTTTGATCTTGGATGTCATAAAACCGTCAGATCCAACATGGGTGATGTTTTATTCATTAAATTAAATAAAATATCATAATCTTGATGTAGGATATTCTAACATTATCGCAACTACCTTTGGAAGGCCTTTTACCAATATGATATCATAATTTTGACCTACAATATCATAATTTTGATCTAAGATGTCATAAAAAAGATAGAATCGATACTTGAGAGGAGTTTTGTTCGTTATATTAACATAAAATATCAGAATCTTGACACAAGATGTCCTAATATTATCGAAACTATCTTTGAAAGGCCTTTTACCAATAGAATATCATAATTTTGATCTATGATGTCATAATTTCGATCTAGGATATCATAAAAATGTCAGAACCAACACCTAAAAATTATTTTATTCATTAAATTAACATAAAATATCACAATCTTGATGCATAATGTCCTAATATTATTGAAACTACCTTCGAGAGATTTTTTACTAATAGGATGTCATAATTTTGACCTATGATGTGATAATTTCGATCTAGGATATCATAAAAATGTCAGATCCGACACCTGGGTAATATTTTGTTTATTAAATTAACATAAAATATCATAATCTTGATGTAGGATATCCTAACATTGTGGAAATTATCTTCGAAAGACCTTTTACCAATATGATGTCATAATTTTGACCTACGATGTCATAATTTCGATCTGGGATATCATAAAAAAGATAGAACCAACACCTGAGAGGAGTTTTGTTCATTATATTAAAATAAAATATCATAATCTTGATACAGGATATTCTAATATTGTTGAAACTATCTTCGAGAGAGTTTTTACCAATAGAAGCCATAATTTTGATCTATAATATCATAATTTCAACCAGGATATCATAAAAATGTTATAATCGAAACCTAGAAGATATTTTATTCATTATATTAATATAAAATATCATAATCTTGATGTAGAATGTCCTAACATTATCAAAACTATCTTCGAAGGGCCTTTTAATAGCAGGATGTCATAATTTTGACCTATAATTTTATAATATGATGCCATATTTTTGACCTTGTATATCATTATGACGTGTCATAAACTATTATATATAGAAATCATGACATCATGACTTACTGTATGACTTTCGATAGGATTTTATATTACATTAACTTTCAAAACTGAAAAATAACTCGATTTGAACATACCTAACATATTAATTTCGTTTAACTACCAAAGGAGCTACTATATTAAAGAAACTGCAAAAATATTTTAAACATAATAAAGAATCTACAAATAGTATTTTACTTCCTGGTGGATGGGATATGTTAGTTAGATGGGATAATAAAAAAATCAATAATCTTAGGCGCACAATGGCTCCTACAGATGGAAACCTTGGACACCCAAGCGCTCAGAAAATGGAAGAAAAAAGAAAAACATAGCAATCGACATTTAGAAAATGAAAGAAGAAAGAAAAATATAGCATTCGTAATGTCCAACTAGACTATAAAATAGTGAAAATATTTTATTTTGGAGAGAAAGAACAATTTCATCATATTAAATTTAAAAATAAATTATTACATGCATTAAATATATTTAGTGATGAAACCTCCCCCGTGCTTCATTTTTTTCATGCCATTAGATGCTTGGTTAGACGTGATGCGACAGCCGTCACATCACGCCATAAGGACTCTAGGTGGCTCAATCGAAAGAGGCGGTGCACTCTACGTCTGAATTTTTACATCGCTTGCAGTGTAGAAAGAATTATCCTATCTCTCTCTAAAAGTATGTTCATACCAAAGATGGCCAATGGGAATTTTAAGCATGGCCCGTTGTGTTAGTGCAGTGCCATGCCAATGTAAATTACAAGCGGAATGACATGTAGGGGCTAAGCTTTTGAAGGAAAAAAAACTACTTATTTTTTAAAAAAAATATTTATTTTGAAAAAATAGGATATTTGGCCAAGCTTATTTTAAAAAATAATCTACTTCAGAGTGGTAGTAGAAGCAGTTTTTATGCTGTAGAGAGGAAGAAGAAAATCGAAGCTTTTTTTTGAAAGCAGAAGTAGAAAATTAATTTTTTCAAGACATAAATATCCTTACTCAAAATCATTATTTATCATAACTACTCCTATGTATTTTCACCTAATCCTTCTATTATTCTCACATTCCCTAACATCTTCATTATTTTTTATATTTTAATTAAATAAAAATAAAAAAAATTAATTCAAATTAACCATAATGAATATTTAAAATTATTTATTAATTTAAATAATATTAATTATAAAATAAATTATATATATCTTTTTTCATAATTTGACAGTTAAAAGTACTTTTTTTGAAAGATTTGCAAAATATAAACTGCTTCTCAAACACTGATAAAAGTACCTATCAAATAATTTTGCTAAATACAAACTACTTCTTTCTCACATCTTTTTTACTAAAACTATATTTAAAAAAATATTTTAAAATAAGCTAATTTTTATAGCTTGACTAAACAAGCCCTAGGAATGATATATAGACAAGCAATGGCGGCCCATTCCCTGATACATTCTCAACCTCAAAACTAAGAGACACCATGATCATAGTCACCAAAATAATAATAATATAATAATATTTAAATTATTCAATATATGTTTGGTATATGTTCCCACCATACATTATAATATTTTTCACTTAGGATCCGTTCTTTTGTAGATAAAATATTTATCTAACATTTTTCTATGTAAATATTTTTTAAGTAGTATTTAGATAGAAAAATAATTTACTTATATTTTTTTATACATGGGTAAGTTGCTTTGAAATCTATTATCCATATTTTTTTACATTACTACTTTTTTGGATAAGTTATTAAAATTTATTTATACTTTTCATAATATCCCTCGTGCTTTTTAGATTTTTAGATTTCAAAAGAGTGGATGATTGAGTTATCATACATTAAATGATGAAAATATTAAAAAAAAATAAAATATTTTAAATATAAAATTAAATATCTATTTTATTAATTTATAAAAAAATAATTTAATCATCTCTTAGATCAGTAAAACTTTTCCTCTTTCATAGGTAAATACTATCTATAAAAAAATAATTTTTTTATCTTAAAAAATATGATAAATCTCAGCGTAGACATGCTCCAAGAAGCTGTGCTTCGAAAAAGCTTGCCCCAACGTGATACCGTAGCAAATATATGCAGTAACCGTGACGTTTGTACGTCAAATCAAGTACACATAAATGATTGAATCGTGCATCCTTCAATTCAGTTGAGATAGTATTTTGTAACTTCTCACAGCAGCTCCCAATATAACATACCAATCAGTGTTTCCGGCGCATATGCTATCGAATCTCACAACCAGCCATCAGACATTTTCATTCTGAGTGTTTAATGAAGCATATCATTTACTCAACCTAATGTTAACAATGGGTGAAAACTAAAGAACACTCCAGGCTCTTCCACAAGAACAGGCCTAGAGCTCCAATGCAAGCAACCAAACATGAATTCCTCCATGTCACGCAAGGAGCTAAACAAGAGTGAAGATGAAGATGATTTGTCTCTTACTCCAGTCAACATCCATTTCAAAAAAAAAAAAATACAAACAAAAATCAAAATACATTTCCATATCAAAGGGCTGAATCTGAGTGGAGCTCAACTCTGAAAAATTAAGCTAATTATTCCGGTCGACCAACTTCCAAAAAATACGCAAAAACAGTCATAACAATCACCAGATATCCAGACAAGTTGTTATTATTCTTTATTGATATCAAATAAAACTACCATTGCAACGCTCTAACTTAAAAAACGCAAATGGACCATCATGATGCCCTACCAGATCGCTGGGAAAACTTTATAGCCCGGAAACCGGTTAGGGCACCAGACCATAATGACAATCTCAAATTGACACATGGTAATATCTTGGACAATCTGGTCCATGCAAACTACTCAAATTAATGTGCACTTTAATCAGGTATTACATATAAAGCTCTTTCCTGGCCACAGATTTCAGCATCCCAGCAAATTTTGCTCAGAATCAGCAACAATAAGACTAGATGCTTCAGATCAAAATTCAAAAGCCTTTTAACACAGAGTTTCATGCTCTTGCAAGCTTAAAGAGAATCTGGAGGGCATAACTGAAGGCTAATAAATCAAAATATTACCTATGTAGACAAAGTCCCAGTCTCATCAAAATTAACAGTGCATGCATTATGGCTCCAACAACACAGAGACGTATTGCTTCGTATTCAATGCTGCACAAGCATCTCTGGCAGTAGTTCCTATTGATGATCTCTTCCAGGCATGTCTCTCCCCTGATAAGCTGGTGCGCCTCCTTGATAAGCAGGTCCATCCTGCTGATGGTTAGGGCCGCCTCCTTGATAACTGGATCCACCATGCTGGTAACCAGGGCCACCCCCTTGATAAGCTGGACTGCCTCCCTGATAGCCAGGGCCCCCTCCCTGATAGCCTGGACTACCTCCCTGATAACCGGGACCTGCCGGCATCCCACCCCCAGGATAACCGCCAGGATACCCAGGGATGCCTCCTTGATAACCAGGGCCACCAGGCATGCCACCCCCAGGACTGCCTCGTTGATAGCCCTGGCTTCCTTGATAGCCAGGTCCACTGTTTGGTGCATAGCTGCTTTGAGGGCCAGGAGGCATTTGGCTCTGGTAGTTGTTGGGCATACCACCCATATTAGGAGGCATGGTATTGAAGTCACGGTTAGGTGGTGGAGGCATGTCTCTGGGAGGCATGGTGTTCTGTGCATTAGGCATTGGAGGCATGTCCCTGGATGGCATGGCACTTTGTGGTGGAGGTGGTGGCACAGGGTTCTGACCATGGCTTTGGAAGTTTGGATTTGGCATAGGAGGTGCTTCTCTGTTTTGGAAGTTCTGCATGTTCTCCCTTCTCCTTTCAAAATTCCTTGATCTATCAAAATTACGAGGTCTGTCATTGCGCCTGGATCTCTCATTTGCACGAGCATTATTCCGGACCCATTCTTCATGGTACTTTGGATCATAAGGTACAGCTTTACCATCTATGAATGGTTCTCCTGCAAATTAAGGGTGAATTTTTTTTTTTCATATGGTGCCATACACACAAGAATTTAATTGCAAGATGAAAAGATAAAAGAAATGAGATGAATCAAACAAAATAGCAAGCAGGCCACGTTACCTCAATTTAGTTGATAAATATTTGCGTTCTATGCAGCTTGTGACAAGTTTAGGAAAGTTTAGAAAGCTTAATTTCAGTAGAAACTGTGCAAATAATAGAATTAGTTTCAATCAACTGGGATTAGATTCCTTTTATTCCAAACTAACCATTTAGTTTTGTTTTCTATTAACAGTTAGATGGTTTCCTCATAACCTCATCTTTACTCCTGAAACACAACTGTCTTTCTACTTTGTCTGATACCTTAGCCACAGTTACACATGATCCTGCACACAGACAGCAAAAGCTGATATTTGAACAGGCATCCATCATTTTTTTCTCTCACTTCTTTTCTTGCAACTAATTCCAATCAAGCATGCAAATGAATGAACATTTGAAAAACACAATGAACCAAAGGATTGGCAAAGTTGGAGAGAACTGTTATGGATGTAAATGAGGATCTTCCTTTGAGCCATTCAGCATCACTGAAAACCATAACTTTCCTAAACAGAGATCGTAGCATTCAGACATCAACAAGTAGGGATACCGACAATGTTGTTACGCAACATGGAAATGTGAAACCTCCATATCAGTTGCCATGTCGTAATGATCCTTATTTCCATATACCATCACATCAATTTCTGGACCACCATTTATGCCGAATCAAGAAGTAGATTTGTCATTTTCACTATTTTTTTAATGGGAGCATGTCCTTTTCACTTTAAAACATCTTTCTTCTTTCCTAGATGGAAACTATTAAGGCCCCTAGTCAATAAAACCCCTATTGGACAAAGACCAAGAATGACAGGGCAAAATCAAATGAGCACATAACAGATAAATTTGACCCTTAAAGTCCAGTATGGAAGGGAACATGCTAGGAGCATGCAAAGCAATAAAGAATTACTTATGATTGTACATCTAATGAGTGGTTTCCTCACCCCAACAATTAAGGATATGCTTACTGAACCTTACAAAAAAGGCCAATTTGACCATTCAGATCAAACCGAGCTAAGTTTTATACATGCTATATGATTCTCTTGACATGAACATACTCTAGCTTTTCTATCCTGAATGATGAGCTCTTTCTGAAGATAGGTTAAGGACAGACATTCATAGAGTACAGCATAAAGGAGAAATTTCATTGTTTATTTTTTATTCAATTTTGTCAACCCTAAAATATGCTCCATGTTCACATCTTCAAGGATCTCACTACAGGATAATGTCAAAATATCTCCAAAATCAACCAAATGTCTATATCTATTGAACAGAAAGGAGAGAGAAAAGTCAACCACTCTACAAAATTCGGAAAAATTAAAAAACGTAAAAAAATTGACTCTTCTTAATTATTTTTGGTAGTATAAAAAATAAAACAAAGAAAAATTTTGCTCATATTTTGGCTACTCAAAAAAAAAAAAAGGAGAGACTCAAAAAAAAAAAAAAAAAAAAAAAAAAAAAAAAAAAAAAAAAAAAAAAATAAAAAAAAAGAAAAGTCAACCACTCTACAAAATTCGGAAAAATTAAAAAACGTAAAAAAATTGACTCTTCTTAATTATTTTTGGTAGTCATGTAAAAAATAAAACAAAGAAAAATTTTGCTCATATTTTGGCTACTCAAAAAAAAAAAAAGGATAGTTCTTAATAAATATAGAAACTGCTATAAAAAATGGGAAGCAGGACTCTTCGAAAAAAAGAACAAATTAGATTTTTTGTGAGACTCTTCAAATTCTTTCCAAAAAAATTCAGAAAATTAAAATAATTCTTAAAAAAATGCATAATACAATTTGTAGAAAAGTCCCTGGATTTCAAATTCATACTTCTCGAAAGGAAATAATTTTTCAAATGCCAGTATTCCTCTGTATGGTAATAATAATATTTACACATCCCACATGGTTTTTTGGTAAGAAAATTACCTGCATAATATTGTTTCATCATCTCACCTTCTTTTTCTTCCTTTTTTTTTTTTTTTTTTTTGTGGGAAAGAAAATAGTATGTTAAGCAGAGTGCATATAATTTGAAATTTAAGGAAAAAAATCACATAAGAATGTTACACAAAATTACATTTCGGTTTTCATTATCTCCATATAAGCACACATTTATTTGTCCTACACAAACATTCAACTACTATGTTAAATAATTTATCTTTTCCATCAGTGCTGATCCTTTTATTAGTAAGATGTTAGAAGTAAAATGGTTAATAATTATGAAATACATTTCACATAAAGTATATTATTTTATTCTATTTTCAAGTTCTTATTATTCTTCTACTATACAAAATTATATTTCAGTTTCCATTATCTCCTGGTGCATCGAACAAGTATCATTCTTGTATCGAGTAAACGAATATGACAAACAAATCTCTCCCCTATCTAGAAATTCACTAAAATTTCAAAAAAAAAAATCAAAGAACACGGTATCCCTCCCATGTTCTCAGGAAGCCACGTCATTCCCAATTTTGAAATTTAAAACTACCCACATGTTAAGAACTTTCCAAATAGATATAAGAAAGAAAAAATCAGCAAAGTTAAAAGGATTTATCATTTCTTAACTACTCAGAATTTTTCTTAACTAAAATCAATTAAAAATTCACTCCTCCATTTCTTTTCCAACGATCTCAAGCTAGAAAGATGAAGAGATGAGCTTCATTGGTATCTCAACGGACATCAATAAGAACAAGAGGATAAAGATTTTCGATCAAATCGATGCAAATAGGATCAAATCAAATCAAGATCAAAGACTTAAAAATTTAAAATATATCCTTTTATATTTCATGGTCCTCAATATTTCTTTGTATTTATTTTTTTTTGTTGCCCTGCATGAGATTCTCAGCAGCATCATCCAAACTTTCTTCCTGGTTAGATCAAGATACAATATGTTAATTAGTTACTCATTATAATGCCCCATAATTTCAAGCAAACAAGAAACAAGCTAAAGGAGGGGAAGGTGGAAGGTCGCCACGGTAATAGTAATTTGATTTTTAGTGGGACTTCAAATTCATTCCAGAAATACTAAAAAAATTGAAATAAATACTTTTAAAAAAACTGCATAATATAATTTGTAGAAATTTGCTTGGATTTCAAATTCATACTTTTCTAAAGGAAATATTTTTAAAAACACTAATATTCTTCATTATGGTAATGACAATATTACAAATCTCTTTTCTTTTTTTTTTTTTTGGTAAGAAAATTACCCGCATAATATTGTTTCGTCATCTCACGTGTTTTTTTTTTTCGGAAAGAAAATAATATGTTAAAAAGAGCGTATATATTTTGAAATTTATGGGTAAAAAAACCACATAAGAATGTTACACAACATTACATTTCAGTTTTCATTATCTCCACATAAGCACACCATTATTTGTCCTTTACAAACATTCAACTACCATGTTAAACAATTTATCTTTTCCATTACTGATGATCTTTTTATTTGTGAGATGTTTGAAGTAAAATGGTTAATAATTATGAAATACATTTTACTTATAAAATATTTTTTTCATTCCATTTTCAAGTTCTTATAATTCTTCTATTACACAAAATTACATTTCAATTTCCATTATCTCCTCGTGCATCACACAGGCATCATTCTTGTATCTATTAAACAGATATGAGAAAAAATCTGTCTCCTCTATAGAAATTCACTAAAATTTCAAAAAAAAAAAAAAAAACAAAGAAAACAGTATCCCTTCCATGTTATCAGGAAGCCATGTCCTTCTTGATTTGAAAATTAAAATTACCTATCTGTTAAGAACTTTCTAAATAGATATAAGCAAAAAAATTCGGAAATAGTTAAAAGGAAAGATTTATCATTTCTTAACTATTCAGGATTTTTCTTAACTGAAATCAATTAAAAATTCACTCCTCCATTTCTTTCCAGGGATCTCAAGCTAGCAAGATGAAGAGATGAGCTTCGATGGTATCTCAAGGGACATGAATAAAAAAAGGATAAAGATTCTCAATCAAATCGATGTAAATAGGATCAAATCAAATCAAGATCCAAGATTTAAAAATTTAAAATTTATCCTTTTATATTTCATGGTCTTTAACATTTCTTTGTATTTATTTTTTTTACCTCCCAGCATCATGGGGGTATTTTGCTTGTGATTGATAAAAGATCCTCAGCATAATCATGAAAACTTTCTTCTTAGCTAGATCAAGATACAAATGTTAACAAGATACAAGAAATATGTTAGTGGGCCTCTAAGCAAACAAGAAACAAGCTACATGGGGGGAAGGTGGCCATGGTAATAATAATTCGATTTTTAGTGGGACCCTTCAAATCTGTTCCAAAAAAAATCAGAAAAATTGAAATAAATTTTAAAAAACTGCATAATATAATTTGTAGAAACTTTCCTAAATTTGAAATTTGTACTTCTCTAAAAGAAATAATTTTTAAAATACCAGTATTCCTCAATATGGTAATAATAATATTTGCGCATCTCACATGTTTTTCTTGGTAAGAAAATTACCCACATGATATTGCTTCATCATCCCATGTGGTTTTTTTTGGAAAGAAAACAATATGTTAAGAAGAGTGCATATAATTTTAAATTTATGAAAAAAACCCACGTATGAATGTTACACAAAATTGCATTTCCGTTTTCATATTCTCCACATAAGCAAAGATTTATTTGTCCTTTACAAACATTCAACTAATGTTAAGCAACTTATTTTTTCCACTAGTGCTGATGTTTTTATTGGTGAGATGTTTGAAGTAAAATGGTTAATAATTAAGAAATACATTTCCCTTAAAATACATTTTTTCATTCTATGTTCAGGTTCTTATTATTCTTCTATTACACAACATTGCATTTTGGTTTCCATTATCTCCTCATGCATCACACAAGTATCATTCTTGTATCTATTAAATGGATATGAGAGAAATCTCTCTCCTTCTAGAAGTTCACTAAAATTTCAAAAAAAAAAAAAAAAAAAAAAGGGACAATATCCCTCCCACGTTATCAGGAAGCCACGTCATTCCCAATTTTCAAATTTAAAATTACCCACCTATTAAGAACTTTCCAAAAAGGCATAAGTGGAAAAAAACCAGCAATAGTTAAAAGGAAAGATTTATCATTTCTTAACTATTCAGGATATTTCTTAACTAAAATCAATTAAAAAATCACTCCTCCATTTCTTTCCAGCGATCTGAAGCTAATAAGATGAAGAGATGAGCTTCAATGGTATCTCAAGGGACATCAGTACGAAGAAGAGAATAAAGATTCTCGATCAAATCGATGCAAATAAGATCGAATAAATTGAGATCTAAGATTTAAAAATTTAAAATCTATCCTTTTATATCTCATTGTCTTTAATATTTCTTTGTATTTATTTTTTTTTAACGACACACTCCCCCAACCCAGCGGGCATCGCAGGGTATTTTGCTTGTGATTGATAAAAGATTCTCAGCATCATCATGCAAACTTTCTTCCTGGCTAGATAAGATACAAATTTTAACTTAGTTTCTCATTATAAGGCTCATATAATTTCAAGAAAACAAGAAACATGCTAAAGGAAGCCATGGTAATGAAGCAACATGTTGTTCCATTTCTCATCCTATTTACGTGGTTGGACAATGCATAATCATTGATTTGCACAGAGGCATAGTTGTCAATTGTACAACTGATAATTCAGCACCTACATAAGGGCTGCAAGGTTATGGACTGAAAATGCTAATAACACAAACTACGATAGAGGAACTTGTAAACAGAGGGAATGGCAAAACTCAAACAACATTCATGGAGGAAATAATTTAGTCTATCATTCAACCCATCTGAAGGAAATGACCTAACCTTACAGATGCAGTCCATGGTCACAAAATTCCTAGAATTAATAGACAAATTTCACAAAAAAAGAAAAAAAAGAGATGTCATGGTCCAACCTTACATTCACAAAATTTTATATGACTTGAAATTTATAAATTATAATAATGTATTTGAATTTTGGCAGTTGTCTAGCTCAAGCATAAACCATAACCAAAACATGCATGTATGGAAAAATTCCTTTTTTGTGTGGGTGTGGGTGTGGGTGGTTGTGGATGTGCAGGGGGAGTGGGGGTTAGATCTAAAATACCAAACATGGTAGCAACGTTCACCATACTAGTTGGTACCATACTGTATTGGGTGTACCGTATATGCCTCATAAGCTCGTACCATACCGCAGAACAGCATTCTAATAAGATGGTACCCATATGGGGTCCAGTCCCAAAACAACGAACCTTATACGGTAGTAATTGACATATTAATTATATGGGAACACAAATCATATATGGTACACCAAATTAAAATAGAAATATCATTATATCACAATCAAGAAGTATATTTAAAGCAACATCAACCACCAGAATTCACCACAAGCATGCATCATCATGAAAGCAAACTAAGGAACACCACTACCACATCTCTAAGTGGCACATCTATAGTCATCAAATAAGCAGATTCTTAGTATGTAGGAACCCTTGGAATTTATTTTACCCTTCTTAAAGCCATGTTTGGCATTGTAAAAAAAAGATATTGTAACATGACCGCCATCTCAACAATTCCATGGTCACTTGTATGCGATCAATCTCTTTGTTCGGATTACTTAGCATGGTTCTTCAAATAGTTGTTTGTCTAATGATAAATTGATATTATGAAATCTTTTCCTTCACCTAATTACCATCTTTTCCTTTATATGTTCAACCTTGAACGTGCCTTAAATGCATATGGTTGCCTTTAAGGCATATTGTCCCACAAAATTCATCAAACCAAAGGCCATTCAAAGAAATAACCCCAGCTGCCTGTTCACAAGAGAGAGGGGGAAAAAAGAGAATGATGCAAGTCCCTCATTTCCATGCACATCATCTGATCATTTAGCCCTTATACTACCGACAATAAATTTAATCTCTGGATTTAGGATGTATTTCGAGAAGAGATCTAAATTAAGTTGAACTTTGGTTGATCAACACATATAGATAGGCATTGCAGTCATTTTCCCAGTCCATTATGGCACTCTTCATGTAACATTTATCTTACAAAAGCTAAAGATAAATCAATGTCCAATTGCCCCAAATAACCAGTGTCAAATAGCATATTTGCTTTCCATATCCTTACCTCCATAATCTTTGTTCTTAACATCCAAGTACGAATCAGGAAGAACCCAGCGCACCTTCTCAAGAGCTGTGAACATTCAAAAGCATCAATGATAAGTTATCACTCTTAAAGAAAAATACGAAGCAGGGGAAAAAAACTGTGTAGCAGACATACGCTTGATCTTGTATGAAGTCTCTTCAGAAACCTTGCATCCAAAAGCAAAATAGTGCTTTGTAGACACTGAATATATTGATTTCTTTGCTTCTTCCTCACTGAAATATGACGCAAATTAAGAGACCAAGTAAAAGAGGCAAGAACCAATAAGAGAAGACATGAAAAGTTCATCTCGGTAAAATATTTTCGGGGCAATAGTTTGATATAACTTGCTGACTTTAACCCAGCTAGAGCTAATGCGTGAAAAACATGGAGGGAAAGAAAAGCTAATAGCGATAATGACAACATGTAAGTATTAAAAAAAAGAAAATAATAACACGTAATACCAAAAAAAAAAAAAAAAACTAATTGTAGAAATCAATAATATTGAATGAAGGAAAGAAGCCAACTGATATTCCTTTATCCAGTTCCACTTATATCCAGTTCGTTCTGATGCAATTTAATTAATGTTTGTACAAACAATAATTTTTCCATGAGGATGTAACATCGAAATCCAAATCTTGAAGAACTCGACCAAAAAATCGAGGCAATCAATCTTATGCTCGCAAATAAAATGATAGAGAAAGAGATACAGAATAACTCTAGAAGCATCTAATCCAAACCAAGGCTAGATCAATCAAAACCGTATCTTGCCCTTTACCACGTTAATCAACCAAATACTAAACACAAAATCAACAAAAGAAGATACAGGTACAGAAGAATTTAGTAGTTTTCCTTTCATTTCCTACGCCGATCAAAGAAAATAATAAGCAACGAAGCTAAGCACACAGGGGAGTGGAAGGGACGGGGAGGTGGGAGGCCCTGACCTTCCAAGGACCTGGGCGAGGGTTTTGATGTAGCTGTCAATGATCTCGTCGCGGGTGAGGCTCGGATCGGGGGGCTCCACGACGACGAGCCAGTGCTCGAAGTCGCACCCGTCGAGGAGGATCGTCTCCTTAGGTGGCCGGTTACTCCAGTTCGGGGACGGGTCGTTGAGAGACGACGTCGTTTGCCGGGTCGAGAAGCACCGGACCTCGCCGAACCGGCCGCCAGCGAAGTGAAGGCGGAGGGAATCCACAAGGGCGAGAAGGGGGCGGAGGCGGAGGAAAGGCGAAGAAGGACGAGCGCAGACGAGAGCTCGAGAGGCGATGGATCGGGAGAAGAGGAGGGGAGAGAGGGAGACAGATGGGAGCTTCGAGATTAGCGGTCGGCCTGCCATTAGCGAAAACCTAAAGCTAAGGCTAGAAGGACGTGAACGCGTGTGGGGGTGGGGGGCCGGGGAGGGGGAGAGAGAGGAGAGGAAGGGGAGAAACCCTAGAGATATCGGCTATGTACGGTGTATGGGTTTATGCTTTAAAGGGTTTTGATCCTTTCAGAAACGTCTTTTCTACCTTAAAAAAAAAAAAAAAAAAAAAAAAAAATATATATATATATATATATATATATATATATATATATTTCCATCCCACCGACAAAAAACATCGATTGTAATAAAAAATTATTAATATTTATTATAATTAATATTAAAAAAATATTTTATTATTAATTTAAAACTATTTATATAATAATTAATATTTTTTAAAAATTATTTTTTAAAAAATAAATAATTAAAAATAATATTTTATTATTAATTTTTTGAAATATTTTTTTAAAAAATAAATATGTTATTATATAAATAGTATTTTCAAAATTATTAATAAAAATATAATTTTTTTAAAAAAAAAATATTTAAAAATTTAGATTTCTTGATAAGTAAAATTATAATCTTATCATACTACTAATCAAATAATAATATTTTATTAATATTTAAAAAATCTAAATATTTTTTTCTTTTTTTCTTCCCTTTCCTAAATAATAAAATAATATTTTATTATTAATCAAACAATAATATTTTATTATTAATCAATAATAATAATATTTTATTATTCATAAAATAATAATATTTTATTATTTAAATTAATAATAATAATAAATAATATTTTTGATAATAAAATAAAATATTATTTTAATAAAAATAGTAAAATGATATTATTTTATTAATGATAACAAATAATTTTTTTTTATTTAATTAATAATAACTTATTATTTTAAAATATTATTTTTTTAATAATGTTTTATTATTAATTTTTTAAGAAATAATTTTTTTAAAAATAATATGTTATTATATAAATAGTATTTTTAAATTAAAAATAAAAATATTATTTTTTTATTTTTTTCTTTCTTTTCAAATATTTTTTTTTTAAGAAAATTATTTTTTATACAAGTATCTAAATAAACTAATGTAGTACACATTTTGGGGGGAAAAAAAATCATCTATCAAATTATACAAGATTTTGTGTAGAAAGAAATGTAAAATAAGATGATAATAAATTAAGGAAAAGTATGCATAGATCTAATTGGATGAGTTTATATAAAATATATGACATAATATGATATAATATGTTATTTTGAAAATATTTCAGATGGATAGGGAGAAGGAAGAGACTGATTGGACAAAATAATGCACATCTTAAAATTATTTGACGTATATAAACCATATTTTGCAGTATCATCATAGCTAGCGCTTTGACAAGGGCCATGTGCTCAAGCAAAACATACACAAGTCTTGACAAATTCTCACTTGATGATTGTGGATGAAGTGCATGTGTTAGGTATTGCATCTAGCTATTTCATGAAGGAAACGTGATAGTGGATGCCTAGTTAGCATCGCTTCTAAGTTATAGGCCAAGACACTTTGGTAAGCTTCCTTCTGTTATATCGTTAGAAGCTCAGATGAATGCTCTTTTACTATTTTTTATTAGGTTATACTTTGGAGAGTGAGTACTTTTTCTTTTGTAAAAAATATTAGGTATATATTGTTTGACATCTTCAAAAATGGAAAAATAGAAATTATGTTACATTTTGTTAATTTTTAAAAAATATAAATATATTTGTTATAATCATTTTTTTATGGAAATGGGAGGTAGGGTCCATCCAATGATTATTATCATATGGAAGATATTTATACTGTTGCTAGTTGGACTATCAATAGTGTAGTCCATGCTGGCAAGAAATCAAAAGTTGCTGGCCTATGAAAAAATTGACCATTTCATTATAATAGACTTAACAAATATTCATTGACACTTGGAATATGGCCATGAAACATGAATTTTCGGGCTCAAATATGAAGATATCTAGTTGGTGTTTTTATAAGCAAAGTACCAAGAGAAAGGAAAAACCTCAAAATATCAACTTGATTGGCACTAGTTCAACATTAATTAGTTTTGTTTATTGCTCTTATGTATGAACCCTCTCTCTCTAGTTTGGTGCAGGATGATGAGGGCCGATATCGTTAGTCAGTTCGAGAAGCATCGGACATTACCAAAATGACCACCAACGATGGGGAGGCAATAAGTCAACAAAGAAGAGGGTGTGGAGGTAGAGGAGAGGAGAAGAAGGATGAGCAAAGGTGTGAACCTGAGGGGCAAAGGATCGAGAGAAGAGGATAGAAGAGAAAGAGAAGGAGGCAAGCTTTGAGATTAGCATTTGACCTATCATTGTAGAAAACCTAACCCTAATGCTAGGAGGAGGAGGAGAACGGAGAGATAGTAGACGAAGAGGAGAAACCCTAGATATTGGCTATCGACTATGGAGGGTTTAAGCTTTAAAGGGTTTTTATCATAGATTCTTTCACAAACATCTCTTCTATTCTACCATCTTTTCGCCTAAAAAAAATTTTAAAAAAAAAAATCACCCAAAGTCACTCTCCAATATCAACTAAGATACATTTTATCAGGTTTTGGTTTATTTTTGGTGTTCTTTTCTAGATGTCTCATCTCTTCTTTTGTACGTGAGTTGGCTATATATTTCAAATTTTTTGATGTTTACTTTGAAGAAGTTTGCCAACATTTTAGGATTATTTTAAGCTTCTCTTAATTTCAAGTGCAAGTTTCATATAGTTTCACATTTTATGTTAATTATGGCCCGCCTAAACTATTTTGGGCTTGTTCTCGGTTATGTTTTGGGTTCATCTTGGTTCCATACTAGTCTATTAAAAAACATCATTTTGTATTGATTACTGTGGATACAATAAGAAGTAATATAGCCATTATATATGTAACATGACCATGAGAATAACCTTATATAATAGCCATAAGAAATTCTATATGGTTTTACAGCCAATAGTGTTAAATGTATATCTTAGAAGTCAGATTGACCGACATATGTAAAACTTTCTATAAACATAATTTATAATTTTTTAATTTATAATAAAATTTAGATTATTTTATTATTCACATCTATGTTAAGTTGTGTCTGTGAATCATCCATTAGGTTAATGGATATGATGACACATTCTCAAGAGTTGATAAATTGAGATATATGTTATCATAATTAACTCATAAACTACTCCCGATCATAAAATCATCACGAATCTGATGATCGATCTGAAAGATTGGTGTATGATCGCTTTCTTAGGATAGATATATCTTAAATTTATGATATAAAGATATCGGAGTGAAAGCACATGTGTTTAATATAGTGACACCAAAGCGAAAGTATAATATTATGTCAGTTTTCATAATAGGTCTTGTGGTTGCACAACAAACCTAATATAGTTTGTGACATAATAATGACCTAACATGAAGGAAGATCTTAATGTAGTAAATATAATACTAAGCATCCCAATCAAGAATTAAATTAATCCAATCGAACAAATAAGTGAGAGAGAGGTGGGGGTCCCCCATTGCTTTCCTTAAATACTAATAAATTGGTCAGATTAGACAACGAAATTAATTAAAAATTATATTTTTTTTATCGATCATGAACCACTTTTCTAGACACCGATCGATCAATTATACATCGAGACTGGTTCTACTATTAGTTAATTACACTATAACTTAATATAATTTTTATAGAGGAATTTAACTGATCTCTATGTACATTCTTTGATCGAATAATATTGTATACATTAATTGATCATATCACTATAAGAAAGCTGAGATACACCCACGTAAAAGATACATGGATAAAAATCTAAAAAATATGGGAATATATCTGCACTCACGTTGGTACACACATTTGATTAAACATGGATATGTCCAACGTGGGTGTAGCTTATACCCACGTTATTTCTTTCCATTTATGTATCCCCTGCTTTACCCACGTAACATCTAATGTAAGTTAAAGTATATACGTGGGTATAGATCTAATGTACATCCTTCTTTATTAAACATAGATAACTAAATACACACGTATCAAAAT